>VYZT01046235.1:119286-180875 GCA_013400735.1 Pomatostomus ruficeps
ACTTTTTTTCCCCCAGCTTCTCTGGTGGGGTAGATTAACTGAATGGGACTACCCAGGTGAAAGATAAAGCTTGAAAGCAGAACTGAAAACCATATCTTCACCTGAAAAAGCCAACAGCTTTACTCAGTAAAAAGGAAGGAAAAGTCAGGATTTTGGACACCTTTCCTAAATTCCAGAAAAAGGTGTTCTGGTTTGGCTGTGTGTCTCAGAGGCCAGTGTGTGCTTAGCGCCATGGCCACAGAGAGGTGCAGCAGTGTGGTGATAGTGAGGAGGACAGTTTTGAGCACCTCAGGTGGAGAGTAATGTGCTCACAAAACAATTTCCAAAGGAAGACTGAGAAGTTACAGGTGACCAAAAAATCCTGGTGTGACAAGGCCATGCACCAGACCCCACAACTGGAATTACTGCCCCACAGAAATCTTACACCTCTTTGGGAAGGGATGGGGATTCTGCCTTGGTTATTATGAAGGAGGAACCAGAATCAAAGGGATGATGACTAAGTGGTTTTATGCTTTCCAAATACAGGCTGGCTGAAGAGCCTGCTGCTGGAAGCTCTGGTCCAGACGGTGGCAAAGTCCTGTGGTGTCACTATGGACCAGCTGCTGGAGGGTGGGATGCCTGCATGAACACTTGTAGACACAAACAGAACATATGGGCGTAGGCACACACGAGTGCACGTGTGTATGTGTGTGTGTGTTCATCTTTTTACTCAGCATACTTCTACCTTCTGCACCAAAGTGAAACTCCCCTCTGCAGGACTTATGTCAAAGCCAGCATGTCTCCATCACTTGCCAGGGCTCTGGGTCAGACAGAAGGGTCATGTCCCCCTGCCTCTTTTTTCCTCCGAGTCCCCTCTCTTTCCCAAGCTTTAGGAGCTGTGATAAACAGAAGGGAGCCATACACAGCATAATGATAACCCAGATGACACTATCAAATCTGCATTCACTCCATGTGTAAGTGTTACTGCAGGAAAAGATGTTGTTATTAAACACTGGGAAAGGGTGACCAGAACTGGCAAAAAAACAAGGGAAACCACAGTGGAAATGGAATGAGGCTTAACCAAGGACTATTACTGTTAAAAAATCAGTTTATGAAAAATTTATATCAGGTTAGGGACAAATCCAAGCCAAAACCTTAGACTTATCTTAGAAAACTTGTAGGGGTCAGGTTATCATCTCTGAACATGGTTTTCAATGAAAACCCTCACTGTCACGGTGTGTCTTGGTTTAGGGAATAAAACAAATTTACTAAGAACTTTAAATGCAATGGAAGCTTATAAAAGAATACATTTTAAAAGGAAAATAAAGGGCACTGTCATACATGTAAAAGCATGTTGGGTTTACATGTCGTAATCATGTTGTACTGGCATAAATGCAATCAGGAAATCATTGGATTATCAACAGAAAATAACCTTTAATGATAGGGAATGTGAGGGAAAGGTTACATCAGATCATAAGGTCATTTTCATTAGAGAAATTTAAAATTATTGTTGATGAAATGTAAAAGAAAGTTGTGTGGAGGAAGCTCGTACATGGTATAGAGATTGGACTGAGAGGCCATCCGTGGGTTTGTGTGGACAAAGACAAAAACTTCATGAGTAATATTAATTGGGGCTTTATTTAACTGAAGTTCAAGACCCACAGATGCTGGCTCTGTGGCTGACTACTGAGAGTGTGGCCTTGTGTTTTCAAGCTTGTTTTCATGCTCTCCATCTCCTCTGGGGAGAGGTTTTATTGAAGGGATAAAACTGCCCCTCTTTCCTTCACATACAGAGCATCTCTGTGTTTGAAGTTTGTACTGCTGGCGCTCTCCTTCAGTTCTGTACAGCCACAGATTACCAAGCAAACACCCCACAGTCTAACCTGGTATGTGAGTGGCAAAATTTCACTGTGTGCTGTTCATTCTTCCGTCCCTCTGCTTCTCTTTGGCTTTCCTCCCGCAGAGCCTCTGGGGAGGCTCCCTCCTTCCAGCGACAGGGAAAGCAGGGACAGGAGATGCTCAGGGAGGAGGCTGATCTGACCTCAATTTCTGCAGCAGCACCACCAAGAGGGTTTTGTGGAGGGGTTAGAGGTACCCTTGGTTTGCACAGCAGTGATGAATTTTGCTAAATGCAATGGGGAACATGATGGTAATTAGGAGAAATTAAAAGATGTAGCAGTCCAAACTGAAAGAGGTAACCAGCCAGTGAAGGAATGGCTGTGTGTCTGCTTGGAGGGTTGCCTGTCTCACATGCACTCTGTAGCTCAGGAGATGCACTGCTCTGTAGTCTTTTCAGTAAACTCACATTTATTCTCCCATCAGGTCTGACAGGAGCAGCAGGGTTGGGAGTTTTTCAGACTTTCTGTAAGCAAAGTTTATGGGACTATGTGGTAAACATTCCCCTGCCTTGTCATGTCATAATGGCAGGTGCACACCTTCACTGGGCTTAGGAGTTATTTTCAAAAAAATACTGTGTTGAACCTCTCACATCTTCTAGATGTGGATAAGAGGGAGAAACTGTGGAGATTTAAATCCCCAGAACTACTTCACTATACAGCTATGGCTCCCTGTGCTCCTGTTTCTCATTGTAACAGTGTGAGCAACATTCTGCTAACATGTGTGGGTGCAGAAGATTTTCTGACATCCCAGAACTGAAGGACTCTTACCTGTATCTTTGTTTCCTTCTTGTGCTAATAACAGCAGCTATATTCCTAATAAAAATATTCAGAGGACCATGTTACGCCTGTTTCTTAAATTGCGATCATTATGTGACTAATCATAATAATAATATTATATTAGGAGGAAAAATGTTGGAAGATATTCCCTAGAGGAAAATGAATTTCTTTTTATCATCTACAGTAGTTTATTTCACATATTCATGACCCTCCTGGTATTCCTTTTTTTTTTATGATGAGCCATAAAAATGACAAAATACATTAGAAAAGTTCTTGGTTTATGCTAAAATGACCATATTCAAAAATAATAACAGAGACTTGTATCAGCAATGCAAAAGATGCATGAAGTAATTGGTGCTTAATTTGTACACAAACTGTCAAGGCAGTTTTCCTCACGGCCTGCATCTTCTGAATTCATTAGTCTCTAATTAAGGCCAGTTGGGACCAGCAGTTAGAAGGTTAAAGAGGTTCTGACAGCCCTAATCATTGCTCAGGAAGCTGAAAATGTATGCAAAGTCTCGGCAGATGGGGTGAGATCTGCTTCTGCCAAGTGATAACTGTTATTCCTTTGCACCTCCAAAGCTGTCATCCTAATAGGCACATTTTAAATTTATTAATGCTCTAGTTACAATGCATACACAGTCTCTAATGGTATGTCATTCAGAGTATATAAACTGAGCAATTAACACATATTACCTGGTAATGGTAAAATTATTTGTTGCCTGTTTGATTTTTTTTTTCAGTTTCCTAATCCAGCAAGAAGAGTCATAAGAAAAGACTTTTCTTTGTTTAAAAGGCAGGGGGGGATTCTGAGCTGCTTGTTTGTTGACCATGAATTCTTTGTTTCTACAGACAAAAAGCTCACAAGCCATAACTAACTTTTCTTTGATTTCCAGTGCCTCAAAGACTTTGGTTTGGGGGATTATATGTTTTTCAAACTTGAAATTTAAAGACGTATGTTTTCAAAGTTCAAACATAATTTTAGAAGGAGAGATATTTTTTCTGTATTTTTTAAGTTCTTTTAAAAAATAGTGGGTGAGTTTCTCAGCCAGTTGTTTTTGTGCTCCCCTCCTTCCCCACTACTTCAGTGAGATGCCCATATTAAGATCCCCTCTCCCCTCTGTGGTGGTATCTCTCTCCTTAATCCTATTTGGTTTAAAGCTGCCTAATCAAGGGAAAGGCATGTTTTTAGGTCTCTCTGTCCATGTGAAGGCGTCAGCCATGGGAGGCCTTTAATTGCATGTAGCACTGGTGCCACGATGGGTTGCGAGGGGAGAGCCCGCAGCAGAGTCTCCCGTGCAGGGAGCGGAGCAGCCACGGGAGCTCAGGAATTGCAGAGTGCTAATCATGTGCTAAGATGTTAATGTAAGCAACAGAACAATTATGTATCCAGTGACTTATAGACAGGCCAGGAACCTACTCCTCTGTTAGAATTAATTGATTTCACTCTGTGTAATGAGCACGGCACAAATGCAGAGAGGGAAGGTGGTGTGATTGAACTGTGGGCCTGGCTCTACATTCAGCAGCCTGAGTCATGACTGACTCCAAAAACATCAAAGATTTCATGATGGTACAATATTGGCAAGAGGCACAGTCACAGACCAACTTTCTGCTGCTCTGATTTCTCCAGGCTGCATTTCAGACCATAGCACCTGAGAGTAGCTCATAGGAGATGAGGCCCAGGGCGCACCTGCCAGCCAGCAACCCCAATTTTGTGTTTTCTTGACATATCAGCAGTCCTGATGAAGTCTAAGGAGAGTTTTCCTGAGTGAGAGCTGTGTGGCCAGACCCTGTGATAGCCAACAAGACTTCTGTGATGGCTACAGATAGTGGCGCTGGGAAATGCTGCCAAGATGGTCCCTGCTGGAACCTGGGGTAAAATGGCCCTGCTATACTCCCTCACTCTGAGAAAATGCTTTCTTCAGTAAGTCTCCAATCAAATAAGGATCATTAGTCTCACTTTACATCAAGGGAAGCTCAGGAACAGAATGAAAAAGTACTTGTGCCCATAGTGAAAAAAAAAATTTAAAAAATTGTAAAACCTAGAAACCCCCACATATAGAACATATAAGAAGGGAAGGGAATCAAAGCTGATAAATTATATAGAACAACTTTGACCTATATGGTTTTCAGAGAATGGGTAAAAGCCTTGATCACCTTGACCTGCATCACTGTTGTATAGGAGAGCGTTACTCTAATGATCCTCCCCTTCTGATGTGGATGTACAGCAGAGCTCTAATCCCAACACCTTTCAAGTCTGAGCAGCACATAACCAGCGTGGAGCAAGCTTAAGCTTAAACTATAGATAGCCCCCTGAGTTACGGTAGCTTTATGCCAGGACAGTTCATTTCCACTGTGATCTGTGTTATCTGAATGTTCTACTTTGCTCCAAGAGCATCGCTAAGTGGTGCGGTACCTCCTAGGTTGAGATTCAGGTTACAAAATGCACCCTATCCAGGCCTCTAGGCAGATGCAGACATTTATTTTCTTCAAAACAAAACATACATTAAGGCAAAATGAGCCCTCAGGATACCCCTCTGCACCCACAGTTTGATGTGTATTTCCACAAACCCCCATGAGGGAGGGAGGATGGTTAAGAAGCAGGACATGTCTCTGGAGGTTCCTTACTTACACCCAGGCACTGCTCAGTAGGTTGTCCAAGACACGTAATTTTAGATTATTGTATACAGAAGTAGGCAAAAGCTGAATCTTCTACAAAGCTTCTAACCCAATAAATAAATGTATTAAATTACAGTGGTATAAATGTGGTGGGGCTCTGGTTTAGGAGTGTTTGAGCAGCCAGAAGGCACACCATGTTGACACAAAGCTAGAAAACCATTCAGCTGTGGAGACACAGCTTCCTATTTCTTCAAGTACCTCTCTCCCAACCAGTTTGGAGCATAGAAACCAGTGAATATCATGTGCTGCAGATGGATCAGCAATGGATCATGTACAGCTAGCTGAGTCTGGCATGGTCTGATTCCTCTTGCGTTTGCTGGCTACTTACCCAGCCAACAGCCAGACATTTGTGGGGTAAATCATTTCCAGTTGTTTCACAGAAGAAAACTGTCCATCAGTATAAATAATAATTCCTCTCGGACAGGGGGTTTGGCATTTGCCTGCGGCTCTGGGGCTCTGCTGCTTCCTTTCAGACCCCCCCCAGCACATATTCTCCTGGAGAAAGATAGGAAGTCTCTGCTACAGGCCAGTCATAGAGAGCAGAAAGAGGTGCCAGCTATTTTTTCTAAATTTTTGTCTCTGTTCATATACAGGGCATAAGTGGACAATGTTACGAACAGCAACAGAAACCCTTGGTCAAAAATAATGGAGGTAAATTGCTTGTAAAATTGCAAGTAACAAAGTTGTTTGGTTTATACTGCTTATAATGCATAAAACTTGAGGGACCGGACACAGACAGATGCTTTGCTAAGAGACAATCCAGCCCATGTGAAAATTACCGGATGTTGCTGTGGCTTTTGCTGGCTGTTGTGGGCTGAGGAGGCTCTGGGAATAGGGAAAGCTTAGCAGTGGGGAGCTCAGTTTTGCTTAAATTCTGCAATTTGTTGCTCTTCCCTTTTTCTTCTCCTCTAAGCAGTCCAAGGTGATGCCCTCTTCTCACCACCTGCCCAGAGTCACATGAGAGCCACCTCCTGCCAGCCAGCACAGGGATTTCTCTGCTGCTTTCCAGCTTCCCCATGCTGGTATAGGAGGGCAGCAGAAGGAAAAGGGCCATGCAGATGATGACCCCACACTGTGCTGAGCACCAGGTGCCATCTCTGGCCCATTGACATCTGGTGTGGCATCAAGAAGTCAGGGCAAGCACAAAAACATATGGGGAGCTGTTGTGTAGCTTGATGGTGTCACTGCTCTGCCCTGGGTCATAGCATATCATCCTGGGAGGGTCCACTGTTCATTGAGGAGCAGCCAATGTGCAAGATGCAATCGGAAAAGGTCTCTGCAGCTGCAGAGAGGTGCTGGCTTCCCCCAAAGCCCACATTTGTATTGAGGGGTCTTCCTACAGCTCAGCCAGTGACACTGCAGTGTCCTGCTTATCTTCTTCAACAAAGTGCCTTCCATGCAAATTGTCAATTCCTTGCATTCTACTTCTTCTGCACCACATCTTGCCTAGAGCCAGAATCTGGAACCTCTCATACCGATTCAGTCTGTATTGCTGGGTCTTCATATCACACACCCAGAGCAAATGAGCCCTGTTGGGCCAGACAGTGCTAAATGATGTCACATGGAGGACAAGGCGAGGGTGGATTGATCACTGCACTTGTGTGCAGTATCTGCTGCAAGGTGTGACGTGAAACACACCCAAGTCACACAGGCTTGAAAGTGCCACAAAATGGAGAGCAGGAACTAAGCTCCTTTTCAATAGGAATTTACATGGAGCAAGCTGGGCGTATAACCATGAAACATCTTGGGTTGCTCTCTGAGTAGCTATCTCTTTGCTGAATCTCCCTGACATCTGGTACCTTCCTCCAGGATGGGTAACTTTTCCGCCTCAAGGCCAAACAGCCTTGTGCTAACTTTCTACAGCAGGGAGAGCTGAGGGAGTTAATGCCCTTAGAAATATTTTTTTGCAGGGTCAGAGTCTCTTCTGGTCCAACAAGAAGCTGCTGGTCCCAGTGGCATGCCAAGCCTCAGGACCACAGCTCAGAATTTACAGATTCACAGATGTCCAGTAGGACCCAAGGACAATCTACAGGCTGTAAATACAAGCTGTGCAATGTTTCTGTTGAACTGGTGATTACAGCCTATGTAGTTGGGCTTAAGAAATGTTGTAGCTGTGTTTAAGAAATTTCAGACCCATTGCCATTTTGTAGTTATTCTGTGTGTATCAGAAAAATCCCAACAGATTAAAAAGAATTTGAGAGTGTTTGACCTCCTACTGCATTTGTCTCTCTGTCAAAACCTTAAAAAGTGTCTACCTTAATAACTGTGATGCTGCATAGTTTAAATTTCTTTATTTGTGTGATTGTTTTCTTGTGTTGAATAACCTCTCTTAGTGCTTGCCCAGTGATTTTCTTGGTGGAAGAGCTCTCTAATGCTGTTTTATCATACTCATCTCTCTATTTCTGCTGAAAAAAAAAATGGAGGTTCAGGGCAGCTGAGTGAACAACCCAAAGGACTGGCAGCAGCAGAACCAGATAGCACAAAGCTTCACACCAGGGTGAAACTTGGGCTGCCTTGGAGCAGTTCTTCCAGGGTTGTACCAGAGCAAGCAGGCACCCCTGGAGATCTTCTGTCTGGTTTACAACAGGGTCCAGATTCCAGTAGCCACCCCAGGTAAGACGAAGAAAAAGCGGTTTTGTAGTGCCACCTTTTTTCCTAGTCAGTCCAGCTTGATAAAGCCAGCAGACATCTGGCCCCATGATCTTAAAAGGTGCTTTAAAAGTTTTGGTGTCAAAGAAACCTCCTGTGTTTAATAATGTAAATCATAAAGTAGAAAAACTGAGGCATTTATAAAACTACAGACAGGAGTGAGTCATTCTGCTGGAGCTCTCCTGGACACTAAGCATTTCTCCTTGGGTATGTGTACAGTGATTTTAAGCAGATTGTATCTTCAATGCTACAGCCTCTGACATACAGTTATTACAGTTGATGCTGCATGCAGTCAAGGCAAGATGTGACTTGTCTACTATACCATGCAAAGGTGAACAGCTCCATAAGAAAAGATTCAAACAGCGTAATCCATTAGAGTCCATTTACAAACTAACAGATATTTTACAGGCATTCAACAGACGTTCAATCAAATCATAATCTCAGGAACCTGCCAACAATAAAACCCATAAATTAAAATCAAGTTATATAAGCATGACTTGATGAACCTGATGTAATCTGATGGCATGAGATGCATATCCTACATTAAGTAACAAATTCCCCTTATTTTCTCTTATCCATTAATAGTGGGGCAGAAAATGAGTAGCAAATGTTTTGTAGCCAGTAAACCTGAACCTGAACACAAGGACATTATTTTACAGGGGATTATTTGTCATTAATTTCACCTTTTTATTAACAAATTGATGTCTGAATAGACTTCCCCTTAAAGGCAAGACAATTCTTCCTTTTAAAAGGCAGTTTACTATGTGTGGTGTGAGGTAAGACCCAAACAAAATGACCCTTGCTTCTGTGTGCTCTGTGCTCCTCACAAGCAGCAAAGGGCTGTGTCTTGTGGGAATTCTCAAATTTTTCTTCTCTGCTACAACTGCAGACTCTGGCTGGGTCTTACTCAAGGGAGAACTGATAAGCTGCAAATTCCCTCCTGGGCTCCCTCATGACTGCCTGCAGGAAAGAGGGTATCTTGCAGGAATTGGGCATCTTGCCTTCATGACCAGGAATTCTGCTTTAATAACATCGCTGGTCAGCATGGAAGGTAAAGTATGCTGGAGACAAGGCACGAGTAGGTGTTTTTTAACATGTTCAGGAGAGAAATTCCAGCCTTTGTGGAACATGAGGTTGCGCAGGAGTCTAGGGGCAATCATTAGTGAACAAGTTGCCTAAAACGACATGTAAAGGGAAACCTTGGGAGTGCGTATGTATTACCTTGATTATACGGCTCCTACACTTCCAGTGCCCTCCACAGAAGAGATCTGAGGGCTGTTCTTCCAGCTCTTTCCTTAGAACAGCAAATGCATCCTGATCCTGGAAAAGGAACAAATGCCTTGTTTCACACCCTCTGCTGTCCCATCCACCCCATGCTTCAGCCTGGAATTTGTGGAAATAACTTCACAGATGCAACCAGGTAGCTGAATAGACCTAATGAAGCTTAATTGCCACATGTTTATTACATTTTCAGAGTGAAGAGCACTGCAGTCTGAATGTCTAAATTAATCCTGTATTACCAGGACAGCTACCATGACATTTCTATATTCCAGCATAAGGCAAACAAAACAATTAATTTGATTTCTTTATATCAGAAAAGCAAAACAAGAAAGGGATGTCAAAGTCTTGACCTGAAACTCTTCAAACAGAGATGAGGTTTTGTCTAAACTAAGGGATCTGAACACACCTGCAAGCTGCAGGGATCAGGCATACTCTCACCGGGGACACTGGGGAGCGCTGGGCAAAAGCAGCCTGCACCTTTCCCCAACCTTTCCTTACCTAAGCTCTGGCTCACAAGCTTTGCAGCTTGAGGGCTACAGCTTTTACAGGAGACTGAAAAAGTGGGTGCTGAAATCCCATTGAAAGTAGATGCTGCATCCCTGTAGGTCTTAAATCCATCTGAAATGTTTGTGGTTGTGATGATGAAGCTGTTGAAATGTGTCCTGCATTAGGGTGACATGGTTCTTCCTGACTCTTAAAGATTACACCTAAAAATATAACCCTTAGGGATATTTTTAGAGGAACTCTCAGCTAGGAAAAAGACAAGCTCCTGAGAAGAACAAGAAGAAACACTTTGAAAAGTAGATGAGATGAACAACTCAATTCATATTAATTTAAAATTAGGATGCCTAGTTTTAACTAAAGGAATTTCCTTCATGTGCAGTTTTTCTTGTTTTAAATGGAAAAGGATTTGTTACTGACATAGGCTCTGTTCTGTTCAAGAGATGAAAAGACAGCCTTATTTATATACTTAAAAATATTATCTAAGTAAAGAAGTCCCAGGTGGTGCAGAAGATTTTTTCATTGACATTATGGTTATTTTTGTTAGCCTAGCTTTGACTCAGCATATAGGAAAGGCAATGGGTGCTGGCAGACAGGATCCTTGCCCTGTGCCATGGCAGAAGCTGAGCATTCCCATGTCTGGGGCTGGGCTGGGGACCCCACAGCAGGGGCAGAGCACTCCTGCCTTACAGGGATAAATGAGCTAAAAGCTTTCCAAATGTTGTCTATGTGTGAAAGAAAGAAAGAATAACTTTCTCCAGATACGTTTTGCTAAGGTGCCGCTCCTCTTTTGAACAAGAAGCCTCTTCAAAAGGATTGGTTTTTTCATCTCAATGCCGTAGCAAAACAATACTCAATTCTTGGTACTGAATGTCTTCAATTACCACAATACCTTGCAGGATATGACACTAGAAAGGTTATGCATAGAGAGGATAATTTTGGTTCATAGCCTCTAAATGTTCCCAGCTGCAATAGTGTGGTGAAAGAAGATGTCTTCCAAGAAGTTCACATTACTGGCTGGAGTAAAATAAAATAGCTATATTGTTTCAGCCAGCAATTTCTTCCCATTGTCTTTGTTTTAAAAACCGAGCATACTCAAAGGTGAAGGGATGGGTTTCACTACAATTTGAGAGCTGTACTGTAACCAAATATTATCTTCATTTTGCTCCTTGTTTCATGTTACTTTTTGGTCCTTGAGTTCTCCAAAGTTCATCACTGTCTGTGACATTACTGTGACTTGCTAACTTTCTCATTATTTGCCCAATCAATAGGAGAACAATATATGGTGTTATTCGCTATTTCAGTTACCTGTCACTCAGTGTTTTATCTCCATTGATACTCCAGGTACTGCTCACAGAAACCAAAGTAGGCTGTCTTGTCTTCCCCTAATCTTGAATGCCTTTTGTTCAAGAGGTGTTTTGTATTCATCAGTCAACTAAGGACTCATCCTGAAGAAGCCCTCAGTCAGCACATAGATCTCAGTGAAAAAGGGATATGCAGCTCTTGAAATATTCATAGCAAAAGGTACCTCAATCATTTTCACCTTTTGACCCTTTGAGGCTAAAAGGATTATCAGCAGTAAGTGGCAAATCTTCTGGATGTGAAATTTTCATAGGTGAAATACCTTGCCATTCCTCTTAGCCACTTTTGGTATTAAGCCTATTCAGGAGGTACATTTATCTACCCACTCTATCTGCCACTAAAGTTGTGTCAAACTCAAAACACTTTTAATAAAAATCCAAAGTTAAAATGATAGTGATCAAAACCTGAAAATAGCCAAGACTTTTTTGAGAAGTGAAAAAATGTTGTGGAATTTGCTATTCCCTACCTCCTGCATTTCACTGCGGGCAAAGAAGAGCCCTTTTAGAATAGCTGTAATAAATACTGCGTAGTACTATTCATAACCAGAAGTGTCATTTTGGGAATCAAGTGTCAAGTCATCTCAATTTGTGAAGTTAAAATCTAGCACAATAAGTGAGATTTTCTGATACTTACAGTCTGCTTAAGGAGAAAGATGAATGCTGATGGAATGATGAACAATTAACTTGTTCAGGGATCTCCACAGCTAAGAGCAAGGCTGCAAAATCTGCAGCAATGGCTTGAGGAATGATTGCAAGCAGAAACAGTCTTCTCAAATTGGATATCATTTCTCCACATCTAAAAAAATTAAATTTTCCCTATCTAAATAAATAAAAGCCTCTCTGCTTTGGTGTTAATCCATACAGTCCTATCCACAGTCTGTATCCTGTAAGTAACAGGATCCATCCTTTCTAAACAGCAGATTAGCAACATCACAGACGTGCTACAAGGCAATGAAAATGAGCGGCAAAATAAGGTGCACACCTGGCAGAAACAAGAACAAGTTTGGGGAATCCTGAATTCATGCCCCAAGGTCTACTGGGAAAAGGAGAAGTTTCTTGGTGGGGCAATCCCATGAGAAACATCAGCATAAATAATGCTGTTGTTGGGGCTGTCCAGGCACATGGCACGTCCCATGCAGCCCAAAGTTTGGGGTGACTCTGGTGTCATTGTCTAAAAGGCAGTCACCAGGCCACCTGCCAGCATTGTGGGTCATGCCCTCCATCAGCACAGATTAGTACGCGGCTTCATAATCATCCCAGTGTGGGAACAGCTCTTCTGGTGGTGTTTCGTCACTGAAGATGGACAGTCAGATGAACATCCATTTCTTAACAATTGAATACTGGTGACCAGGAGATAACACACCCTGAAACACGAAATGCAGTTGAGATCCTCAAGGATAGTGCTGTGTTTTTGGGCCAGAGAAAGGACAGCAAAGTTATACAAGACTCTAGAGATTACCTGTGACAAGCCACCTGGTCTGTGCCTCAGGTTCGTGAACTGCAAATCTGAGTCAGCATAAACTCCTTTTAAAAAATATTAATAAACCCCCTTTTCTGTAAAGGAATTTGGCTTTCTGTGATCTGAAGCACTGTTTTGCCTCCTGCTGATGAATCCACATATGAAGTATATACCACCAATAAACAGAGATTCCTATTGCATCAAATTTTACTTAGAAATATCCTTGATTTCGATAACACCTCTGCAGGTTCTTGCCATAGCTTGGAAATTACTTTGGAATTGCTTTTAGTGTGCCCTGTGTGTTTGAATGCCCTCTGCCTTCTCTCCTTTCTTCCTAGAAGAGTTTTGGGTTATGCATTCACATGAGAAAGACTCATCGAAAAAATAGGAGAAAGCAAAGACAGTGTACATAACAGGCCAAAGTCCTCGTGCCCTCTCGCCTAAATATTTTCTTTACTTCAGGAAATGAACAGCATGATTCGGTACAATGTGCTTCTTGGAATGCAAGAAAAAGTGTACTTGGTGAAAATAGATGGTAAAATGTGTTTCTCTTTGATTTCTCTCAGATGTATGCTTTCAATAGGCATATTGGATAACAGATTGACAGCGGAATACTCTTGGTTGGAGGTAGCCTTCTGGATGACAAAAGCATGCTTCCCTTCAGTGATAAATCATATGGATGTAGCTACTATAAAGATTTATATTTCTCTTGGAGTCACGTGTTGTGATTGGTAAAGTTATTCCCTTCCCTATGGAAAAGCACAGGCCTACAGTATAGAGCGGAATGTGTTTCTCAAAAAACTCCCCAGCAGGTTGAACACTTAACTCTCTTTGAGATGTCAGTATTTCCAGAAATCTGTCTGTTAGTGGCTGAAGTTGGAATATAAATCCTTTTCTTGACACCTGGAGAAGCAAACATGGTCTGGGAGGTGCCAAGAGTCCAGCAGTTTTCCCAGACCCTGCTGGGACTGGCTGAGTGAGTTACACTGGCAATCAGAGCATGCTTTTGGAGATCAGCCGCTGGGTTTGAGCACATTTAAGCAGAAAGAAAGAGCTCTCTGAGGTCTGGATCGTGCAGTAGAGTGCATGGCTCCAGAACATTCATTCCTGATGTGCTCTCTGCAAGCTCCCTGGCATTCTGTAAGGGACTGGGATGCAGAAGGGGAAAGCTCTACCTTGCACTGCTGGAGCGAAGAGTCATGGAGTGCCCATCTCCTTCAGGAAATGTAAAAGTCTCTCTTTCTGTGCCTGTTGAACTCTTCTCAGCTTGTGTCAGAAAACACAGGATAACTGATTACACTTCCGTGAGAGTTATATCCATAGCATAAATACAGAAGCCTGATACTCCCCAAAGTCTGAATTTTCTCCCCCATAAAGGGTCCAGGGCCTAGGATCTGTGTAAAATGCCAAAAACCTTTTGGAAAAGAGGCTTCTGGAATAGCAGATCTACCTGTGTTTCTTTTATGAGGCCTCAAAATATTCAATGAGCAATTACAAAGCCAAAAAAAATACAGAAAGGGAGGCACATCCTGTCATTAACTTCAAAAGAAAATTAACAAACAAGTGTACTCTGAGGGGAACCCCATGGCTCAAGGAGAGAGGTGGAGCAACACAGAGCCTTTCACCTCGAGGTTCTGGATCCAAATCCAGTTGAGCTGGTGGTCTATCTCCAGGCCAACACCAAATGAGTTCTTCACCTCAGCTCAGCTCCAGGTGTACAGACCTGCTTCTTGCTAACACTTGGGAAAACAAGCAGTGTTGAGGCATGTATCTGACCCTACTGGTTTCATTGATTGAATATTCACACTTGTTATGTGTCTGTAGGTCTGGCTCTTTAGTACATGCAGCTCTTGTCTCATCAAAAAACTAATTATAATTTAACCATTAAAAACAGAAGTAGGAATCAATGCAAACAAAACCAGTGATTAGAGCTGCTGATTGTAGGAACAGGAAGTGTAAGGGATGGTATTGACAGCTCATTTTTGCCCCATAAAACAAGAAGCATCCTCAGAAACCCAGCACAAACTTCACCATTTTAATGCTCAAGCTGAACAGATACTAGCACATGCAGAGAAATTTTCTTTATAACTTTAATTAATGTAACAAATATGAAAAGCAAAAGCAACACCTTGTTGTCGCACATCCCTCAGTATCAAAGAGCAGCATTAGCTAGAAATGAATCACAGTGCCCCTCTGCAAATGGGCCGAATGTTTTCATTTCCCATGCTGAACCAATTGAGTCGTGAGGAAGCAGCAGCAAGATTTTAATTCCATATAGTACATCCCCACCTCTGAATTTATTTACCAAGTATAACATTTATTTAATGTAATTTAGTTCTAAATATTTAAAAGCTCACTTTGTTTAATATGTTTTCAAGTACAAGATGTTAAGTAATTATGGATGATGTGGTGGTCTTTTATTAGGTAGTTAATGACCATCTGGGAATTCAAGCCCCAAGGCAATGCCAAGGGCTTCTGAGTATTAGCTGGCCATTAACATAGTGGTAATGGACTAGCACACTCTACATGATTATAACTATTAACTAAGCATAAAAAAGTAACATTCAAATTAAAATAGGAAATTCAGGTTTAAGGCTTCTCTAGCATCCTTAATTTAATCAGATCATAGTGACCCACATGGCTGAGTCTTGTGTTGAGCTGGATCACATGGCAGGGATTCAAGCTGGCATCTCCTCTGGCCATGGCAGAGCTGTGTGGTCAGGTCCCCAGTGCTCCCAGGTGCCACTGTCCCCTTGTCACAGCCCAGGGCCCTGCTCATGTGAGGACTGCTCCCATCCCAGTGCCCTTGCATCATCCGGGTGTGTATGAAACACGAGCATGGGAGGGTGCTGCCTTTCCCTGGCATCATGAACGGAGCCAAGAGGGATGTCCCAACCTCCTACCCACCCCTGGGGCTTGGAGGCTCCTTGCTGGACCAGCTGGCATCTTGGAGACTGGCATTACCCCAGAGCACTGGCAAAACAGGTTCAAGGCTAGGGCTATATTTCCCTACTGCACACTTCGCAGTCATTGCATTTTTCTGGTGCTTTCTTTTCTCTTTTAATTAGGTGATGAAAGACAAAGATATTCATTGTGAACAAATCTCAGATAAAAAGGCTTAGTGCATTTTAATATGCTCAGGCAGTGTTGCGGCTCATAAACAATACTGGGTAGAGGAGGTAAGAACAGATACTGATTTCATTTTGCTGCAGTCTCGATGCTGCACTTCTCATGGGCAGGTATCAACACTGCTTTCACAGGACTGAAAAAGAAGGCAGGAAAGATTATACTATTCTCTTGACACGGTAATGTGCTCTGTATGGACTTGCATTGAGTTTGTTTTGTCATCGCTTGTCATAAAGTCTCTGCAGGCTTGAATTGCCATCATTTTGCCATCAGAATGACATCTTAATATGGTCTTTGCTCCACAGAGTTGCCATGACATTATCATGAGATCATTAGACTATGCTAAGCCACATGCAAGACAGAAAAACATGATGTTATAGAAAACTGCTGTTGGGATTTGAAAATTTGATTTCTATTTCTTCATTACACTACAGGTCTTTGGTCAGGAAAAAGAGGTATTTGAACACTGACTTCAGTGGAAACCTAATGGGCTGTGATAATCTGTGAAAATGCTCTTCATTGTTATCACAAAATGTTAAAACATTTTTTCCTAAAACAAAAATGTCTTTATTGTTATCACAGAATCCTTTTTTAAAAAAAGAAAGTGAAAAATGTGCATTTTGCTCTGGGACAAGGATCTGATTAAAGTTGTGAGTAAACAGGCTGAAATGAAACATTAAAAGAAAAAAAAACAATGTCAAACAAATGCTCTTCACAGACAAGAAATTGCAGTACACAGGGGTTTAGCTAAAGACTTTCCATCTTTTTTTTTTTTATGTAGGAAAAAGAAAATGTTTGGAGATTTATTACCCATTTATTTGTATAGCATAGTGCATTCCCAAAAGACCCAGCGAAATCTGAGCTCTTAACAAGCCCTATACTTTTGAGGTAAGAGTTTCTCCACTGATGAATGCAGCCATCTCCGGGCTGAAGTACAACAGTTTAAGAGCACATAGCAATGCTACATGAAGCCAAGAGCCAAAGGAAAAAAAATATGCCCAAAGTGTGTGCAGTTAATGCAAAATATTTGTACTGCTGTGTCCCTGGAATACACATGATCTCAAGTCTAGGAAAAAATTAAAAGGTTAAAAAAGTTATAACCAAAGAAACAACAGGACAGTGCCAAGTGAAAGGTCACAAGACAAATGAAAAACACATCAAATGGCTCAGCCACTGATGTGCTCTAAGAGCAAAATGACCCCCATCAAAGCGTTCACCATTAGTGCGGTATCGGAAGCTCTTCAAAGAATGCATGAAAATGTTGGCTTCCTAAATTAATCAAGTTTTATAGCTTGCTTGGAAATTTTGGTCAGGACTTCTAAATAATAATGTACCACCTCAACTAATACAATTTCCCCTTGAAAGCACACCTTCTTTTCCAGTATTAGGAAGTGTGTTTATTGCTGCCACCACCTCAATTTTATGGCACCCTATGTGCTCCTGTCTAGTGCCCAATACTAGGAATGATCTTGGCTTAAATTTTGTGTCCATTTGCCTTAATGATTTCACTCCACTGTGCAAAGGGGAAAGAGAAAATAAAGGTTTAATGCGATATCTGAAAGCAAAGGGACTGCACTTTCTAACACCGTGTACTATGTTCATCCAGAGCAATTATTATTGCTCATTACATTTCCATGCAGAAATCATTACATTTTGTATCACAATATGCATTTTTTTATAAGTAAGCTTTAAACAAATTAGAATACTTAATATGCTTTTTGAACTTTTGCCAGACATGTGCTCCCAAGCCAGTTCCTTCTATTTACATTGTAGCATTTATCCATTTCCAAATATGAGAAGATTTATCTATCAGATTCTGTGCAAATTCAGTACACAGATAATTTGTAAAAAGCTTTCTTTTTCAAAATGTTCTGTGGTTTTATAATCTCATCTCTTTTCTAGTTTCCTAATCATATAACCTTGAAGTCTAAAGACACAGCCTGTGATAATCTGTGTAAACGGTCTTTATTGTTATCACAGACATTTATTAAAAAAAAAAAACAACACACACACACACACACATACACATTCAAAGCTGCCTTTTAAGTAATACTTTAGTCAAAGTTCAATCAGATCCACATTACTGCTACTCATCAGATAGAAAGTGTTCGCGAGCAGGAGGGGGATATTGACTTTAAAAATTCACTGGCGAGGCGTACAGAGCCTGCAGGAATGTCAAAACTCCAACCTGCATTTTGATGTTTTTGCCTCAGGTTAGTCTTGACTGACATGCTTGGAGCACTCTTGTTTGTGCTCCGGCATCCATTAACTGTCCTTGACTCAATGTTACACGGGCCTTTACGGTCAGCTCGGTGCCTAATGGTTACGGCAGATTAGATGCCACGAGGTGTAAGAAAAGCATACGCCTCACTTTAAGGGATCACATTGGTTGGTCCCTGTTTCATTAGGGGGTATTGCTTGATCCTAAATTAATGAGAGCCTGTTAATTATTATTCTGATAACTCTGCTTGACATGGGAGCATGTCAGGCAAGCGGTGCTGTAAAGAAACAGAGTTTTGCAAAAGAAAACAAAATGCCAAGGTTGAGGTGTCTTTGAGTGGGCTTGGTTTACACGTAAGGCATTTCACTCAAGTGTGGATGTGGCTGAATGTGGGGAAAAGGAAGTCTCAGCTGTACTTTTGTTCAGCATTAAATGACTGCCTTGCAAAAACAGCTTGGAGAAGGCTTATCAGTCCAGCATATAGATAGATGTGTACATCCATAATCCCCTGCGACGTGCATTGCTGACTTTCCTTCTCTTTGACTTTGTCCTTCCCTGGTTTCCACAAAGTTTTAGAAAAATGATCCAATACCCACTTGCATTTGGGTTCATGGAAAGTCTCCCTTTCAAAATACGGTAAAATGGGTGCTAAAGCAGTGTTAACATTAACAATAATTTTAATTATTCTGATGTCACTCACGTTAATATATATAGAGAGAGATCTCTACAGTAAGTGCTGACAGGTACAAATGTGCCCATAGAAATGTTTTTCTTTAACATCAAGCTTAGATAAGCTTCTGAGGTGCCTATATTCATTTACTGGGAAGTACTGAGATTAGACAGATGTCTCAATTTAAAAAGGGAGAAAAAAATCTCATGTAGATGTGACACTCGTTCACCTGTGTTTTTCTGCCAGTCTATATAATGCTATCAGAACATAACCAGAGTTTTGATTTATACACCTCATTTGACGTTGACTGGCAGCTCTACAGAGAACACATGCAAAGAGATGGTAATTTAAAAATATGGAGATCTTACTAGGCCAAATAGAAAGAAAAAAAGAATCATTTCATTTTACTTCTTTTGAAATTTAATGGGGGGACAAACCACCAAAACTGAACATCTCTGCACTGAGGCGCTGGGCGTGTGAACCTGGACGGGGCCCAGGATGTGCAGATGGCCCCCATCTTTGAAAAAGGCCAGAGGAGGAATACCAAGTGCCCTAAATTCTAGCATTGGAGGGGCTTGACATTTTAATTTGACTTAATAGTTGAGAGCAATCTAGGTTATTAAATTAACCTCTTCCATTTATCTGAGATATTTCACCAGAGAGAGAGAGGTGCTCCTCACTGCTCTGTGGCTTCGTGCTACTCGGTTATTGTTCACAGGAGGAAACCCAGAAAGTGCCTCTTCAGCTCTCCAGGTCACCCATGACTATGATGTTGTGCCTAAATTTAGCATCTTTCAGTTTGAAAACCTTTGCCTGGGCTCAGCAAATTCCTCAAATTTGAAAAGCTCTAGGCAAAAAGGGTTCTACACAGGAGCATCATTTTTTCTGGTAGTGTCAAAGTTGACTCAAGCCAGATAGTGTTACTGGCAAAATCTTGGGGTTTTTGATATGGTGAAATGTTTGGAATTAGAATATTACATGAATATCAAAAAAGTTGAATTAATTAAGAAGAATTAAAACATATGTCCCCATATAACTTGCAAGGATTTCGGTTATGAAATGTTAGGAGGTCACATGGCTGGCTCCTTTTTTCTCTAGACCATAAATTTCATTATCTTGAAACAATGTTTTTCTTTCAACAAATAAAAAGTTAAAAAGGAATTGGAATGCTTTAAGCACAAAGGTGATGAGAAATGCCTGTAGATTTTTCTCGCTTTTTTATGTCTTGCATTGCTGAAGCCACTGTTTGTTTTCCTTCCGAGGAAATTCTACTGTTAGTGAATAATTCTCAGCTGACAGCTCTTGAAGACCAGAAGCTTTCTTCCCAGCTGCAGAATGAAGCCACAAGAAAAAGCAGCTTGATTCAGCTGTCCCACAGTCAAGCCTTTCTGCCTTAGCCCTGATCTAGTGGGTGGTCAGTTTAGTCTGAGTGGAGTTTCCAGGCGTTGGAAACACTACTGTCAGTAGCCAAGGTAGGCTCCCGGTTGGTGTTAATTTTCCTTGAAATTTCCAAAAGTAAAACTTCAAAATAAAAACAGTTGCAATAGACAAAGCAGTCATTCCTCAGCTTGGCAGTGAACTGAACATGTTCGGCGTATTGCTGAAAAAAATGCTTCAGTAGAGCCAAAGTCAGGCAGCTCCTTGGTCCCACCATCTCACCAGGGAATACAGAACATGCTTTACACCTTCTGCCAGGCACAGGAACTGGAGCGGCAGCTGCAGGAGGAGAAGCAAGTTTTGCTTTGGCCACTTTCCTGCCAACCTCTTCTTGCTTCCTCTTTAAGTTGCCACAAAAAGCAGGTGGGTACATCAGGAACAGCTGCATCAGGGTGCATCAGGTCTGCTGGGCCAGACCTGGAGCTTCCTTTTGCAAGTTTTGGATCTGGGGGCAGGTGAGTGTGACTACAAACCCTCACCATCTGCCAGTGCTTCTCAGTGCTGCAGATGGACTGGTGCTAACATGTGTGATCGCAATCCCATGTAAACGTGTGGGAAAAAGTGTATTCCTGATCTAACCTGAAGTCACATCACAATGTGCTTAACAAATTGTGCTTACATAAAAAAAGGTCTTGGTATCTTCTGGAGAAGCTCAATTTCCTGGTGACTGCTATTTTCTTGATACTACAATGGAAGGTAAAACTTGAGCTTTCTGGGAAATTCCTTTTGGGGAAGGTTTTTCTAAATGCATAAAAGTCTTTATATGGACAAGAACAAGAGGTGTGTCATGACATTTGCCGTAGTCTCGCTTCATATACCTTGCAGTGTGGGCTTGCTTCTTTTGGCCCTCAGTCATTGCACAGAAGAAGGACTTGGTGAAATTTCAAGGTGACTTTGAGCCTTCCATCTCTTCCAGAGGGTGACACAATAAGTGAACTCAGAACTGTGAAACCTTGATTTATCTATGTACAAATTTCTGAATTGCAATGTGCAGTACCTTTTTACAGCAGACAACGACAAATCCTGCATGTACTCTGTTGCTTCATGGCACTCTCTGTGGAAATCACGTGCCTGCTGGAAGCATCCCTGTGCAGAGGATTACCTCCACAGAACATATACGATGTAAATGAAATTTTCAGCTGTCTGGGGGCAGCTTTCATCGCTGTAAGGGTGGCAAGCCCAGGGCAATGTGTGTGGCTCCCACCTGGCTGAGGGAAGGCGTGCAGGCTGGGTGCCGCTGTGTAGCTGCTGGTCCTTGACATTTGATATGCTGTGGTCGAGTGACAGGAATTGGGATCTCCAGAGCTTTGCAGGCAGTCATCACAGTCCTATTTGTTTTGCTATGAAGTTTCCTGCAGTTTTCAGCTCTGTTGGAGCTACTGTGATTGCCAGATAAGTATGTTTGGCTGTGGGTGCGGCTGAGCCAGAGGAGGGTGCCATTTCGGAGGTTTTGCTTTGGGATATTTATAGCTGGAGGAAGAAGCACGTGCATGAGAGAGTTTTCCAGATGAAACACATGATTTCAGCACACTATGGAGTTCACCTCAGTGTGGGATTAGCTGCTCATAGTGGATATGAATAAAAACAAAAGATAACTTAAATTGGCCAGCACTAACACTGAACAGGAGGGCAGAGCAGCTCCTGCCAACAAACCACCCACCCATTAGTCTCCAATGTCACTACTCATGAGCAGTGCCTAGAAATGAGAAAGTGATGTGTGGTTTGATGGTGCTATTTGACTCTGTCCTTTAATGTGCAAACCTTGCTTTCCCCTCTTCACAGTGGCACACTTTCCACTGGGGGGATGCTGGTGAGTTGACATTAACTTCTAAAGCAATGCCCATGTCCCTTTCCCAGAATAAAGATAAGAACTGACTTTGGCAAAGTTGGAAAAGCACTGAACAGAAATCTTACATTTCTTGGACAAATGTTTGTCATGAAACTGTGAAGGTGCCTACTTCTAGGAGGGAACTGAGAGGCTGAGTCTTGAAGGAAAGATATTAAATTTCAGAGGTGGCACTGGAGTTCAGACACAAACAAGCTTCATACTTTCATTAACAGTGAGCAGGAGTTTCAGAGCATTTTCCTGGAGCAGTGACCTTTCAGTGCATTGCCATGAGCTGCTTTTAAAGCTCCTGCCTGGCTGGTATCTAAACCCTTCATTTGATCTGGCCCAACCATGTCTGCAGCAGCCTGGAAACTTAGTGAAGGAGCGATGTTTGTCAGGGCTTCATTAAGGTGTTAATGTAGGCAGAAGGAAAAGTGTCCACCACATAACTGTCCCTGAGCTGTTGAAAAAGTAAACACATCAGCATTTTTATTGCTGTTACCCTACACAGATGCTTCTAACTTAACCCTGCAAACACTTAACTGGTGTCAGAAGAACTTTAAAACATGCTACTTATGTCCTCCATCTACTGAAAACTGGACAGTCTAAAATCACCCATGCTGCCCAATTAAAGCTAGATACAAGTCCATTTTTCAAAGGATGGCTTAAGTTAATCCTCATACATACAGATGAAAGCTAAACTTCTGTAAGAAAATTTTGACAAAGGGGAAGGGCAATTGCTGCATGAAATATAGACACAGGAGAGATCACAGATGATAAAAGTAGTGCAGTTTAGCATGTTAACACTCATAAATTTTAAAGGTATATTTATATAAGGAAAATTGTCCAAAGACAACTGTTTAGGAAAAAAAGGGTTCACTTTAGGGATCTTCCTGTGTAGTTGCTTTTTGAAGCCATTTGTACCCTGGGCTTCTACAACACCACTTGGGAATATGTTGTAAAATTTAATAGAGCAGCATATGTAAAAGTAATTTCTTTTGATTCTGCTGCCTCCTTGTTTCATCAGGTTGCCTTAGTTCTTGTGTTCTGGGAAATAACAAATAATCATAATTATCCTCTAGTCACCTTCTCTGAATTTTTTAGGATTTTCTGAACCTACTTATTTTCCAAGACATAGAGTCTGTGTTATTTTGTCTCTCCTCTGGTTGTATTTTCTCACGCTTTTCTGTTCCTACACTTGTGCAATTGAATATTTTTTCTTATTATTATTATGAAGGAGAAGAAGGAGGCACGAGCAAAGCTGCTCTCACCTCAGGATGTTGCTGGTATTCATCCCACTCCTATTTTTCAATGATTTTTTACATTCGTGTTTTCTGTCTGACTGTCACTGAGGTTTTTCAAAGAAACACTGACAGGTTTGTGTCCAAGACTTCCCTCTGAAGAATTTATAACTCTGGAGATATATATATATATATATATGTATATAAAAAACCAAATTTTGATACACTTCCCCTCAAGATTCTAAAATCAAATAGACTGCAAAACTATAATTTATTGCACAGAGTGAAGCAGCATGGCTANTATATATATATATATATACTCAGTTATTTATCTCATTCCTTATTACATTTACTACAAATCCAATCAGTATTATAGGATACTTATTCTAGTTATTTGTTTCTAAAATACCTTATATTGTTCCATCAGTTTGAAACAGATCCACAGCCTCATTCTTTCAGAAGAAACAATCTCCACTCATGGTTTTTCCTAAAAAGATATGGATCAGACTATGTTGCAAGCAGACTATGTGTTTATTACTTTTTTCTCATTCCATTTGCCTGGGAGTGGCTGCATGTTGATTAAACTACTTGCAAAATTCCATTGGAGTTGCTGGATCAGACTAAGTCCTTGCAGTGCTTCAGTCTGTTGTTTTTTGGGGGTTGTTTTTAATTTAGAAATAAAGGTAGGCTACAGGAACATTTCCATTCCCTTTCCCTTTGGCATCTCCTTCCACAAAGAGAGATGCCCCTTCTGAAGGTGTTCCTCCAACACCAGTAGTTTTTATCTAGAATCACAGACACCACGTAATTTTCCAGTTCCCCTTTTTGGCTTGTTGTGCCAGCACTGGAGACCTCCTGGCAGAGACTGGAACTATTTTAATGTTGTACATCTGTCTCTTTCTGGGAATTCATACTAGGCAGTTTGTAGAGACTATAAAGGTATACAGTAGATGTGGGGATGGCATCTTCACCTTCTTCAGATGCTCTGAGTTTTCTTAACCTGTCAGATATATATCTTGGATTATGCAGTCAATGATTTTAAGAATAAAGCCTGATCTCAGCTTTTTCATTTCCAAAATCTGTCAAAGAACTGATAAAGCCACAACTGAGTTTCTGTCTGTTCAAAATATATATATATATGTTGCTATAATTACAAATACATTGAACATACATATTGTTGAATATAGTGGCTATATAGTGGCTGAATTATATCAAAAAATTATACATATATTCATATATGTGTGTACATGTATAACATGGCCATCAGCTCTTCTCCTGCACCCATCCTAATTCTTTCAAGGGCATCCATCCAATTACACCAATACTTTCCCATGCATTTCCTATACTTTAACTCAGAATCTATTTTTTCATGGGTAAAATAAAAAGCCACCTCTCCATTATTCTTCCACCCCATACAGACACTTTTCTTCTGTTCCTGTGTTTCACAGCCTTTTAAAAGGCCGAAGAACAGATTTCCACTCGACTCAATATGGTAAACACATTCTGGGTTCCCTCATCAAAAGAACATACTGGGAAAAGATCCTTACTAATTTTTTCTTGTGATATCTTTCATTTGTAATTGGGTAACACATTCATTCATAGGACAGTAAACTGGAATAAAGCCTACATTCTAATATGTTCCAAGTCTGGAACAAATAAATATACAACATCTCCCCCACATACACTTCTGCTAGTTAGCATGTGGTAATTAACAGTTGTTAAAATTACTAAAATTTCAAATGTGGACATGCTCCGTGAGAAAACCTCAGTGTGATTACATAGTGAGCCTTCTGTCAGAAGATAATAGGTATTTTTAGCAACCCTGTCTCACTTTTGTAGGAGTTTTGTCATATCCCAATCCAAAAAAAACCATAATCAACTTTGGATTCTGGCAATCCTGGTTTTCAATCAGTCAGAACATCAGCATTTTCACATTCCAGAGGATTTTCACTTTGTTGTTTTCATCTCCATTTTACCAAGAGATGCTGAAATTAAACCATTCCAGAACCCTGTGATGAAAAGGGTCTGGAAAGGGGTCAATGGGCAGCAGAGGGAGACCAGCTGCCAAGATGTTGGGGGACGATGTTTTGGAGCAGCTGTTTCCCTGTTGCCTTACGTTGCATGTGTAGGTTGTGGGAGGGAGAACACTCCCCTGGGGACAGGAGAGAGGATCCTTTGGTGATTTTACTCTTTTTGCATAGGAGGAAATAACTACCAAAATGCACAGGAGCAGAAGTGCAGGTTCAGATCTATGTGAGATAAAAGTCACATGTCACTGGTCTGAGGTACGTCCATCAAATAATTCAGGAGTTTAGAAGACACCAAGAGAAATTTCTCCTTCCAAGAAGGTTGATTTTGGATAGCATTATAAAACAAGCCACAAAAGGGATAAGGATGTTTTCTGTAGAGGACAGTAGAGTGACAAGTAAGAAAGTGCGGCAGGTTTGTGATCAGAAACTTGTTTGCTTTTATTTAATTGCCTTTAACTGAACCTGGAAAGCTCTGGTGGGCAAACTGGCCCGACAAGGCACAGAGGCATTACAGTTCTGCCCAGGCAGCCAAAGGACAGTGCAGCACTGTTGGGAAAGACAGCAGGGAAACATGGAAAGGTGCTGTAAAAGTGAGAGTTAAATAGATTTTTGAGCAGTGAGCCTTTCTCCATGGGTTTCATTTGAACGAGGCAGCTTTTGAGGCTCCATCCCAGCCTGAATGAGAGCTGCTGCACCAGGACGGCAGTTGAACGAGACTGGCAATTATCACTGGCACTTTTACAAGTGAGGAGCTTATGGGGCTCATGTGATACCAAGTGCTCGTTGTGCACCGAGCAGTTGTTCTGGAAGCCTTGACTTTGTTTTTGCTTAGTCCTGAGAACAAAAAAGAAATGTTGCAAGGAAAGTGCAGAGTGAATCCAAAAAGAACAATGGAATTGCACTTGATTTGTTTAATTCTGAAATCAAGGTCACTTAGAAGTACTACAGCTTCTATTTGTTTTATTGGTTTTTTTCTTAAGGATTTTTCTTTTTTGGCAACATCTTTCTTTTCATTTGATGGTTCTGTCATCCCAGAACTGTATAGGTTACTGATCCTGCCTGTATTCAAAGCTGTTATTAAGTGGAGTCTTTTAGATTTTAGAGAAATGATAATGGTTCCAAAGATGACAGAAAGTGGCAGCTGGTGACAAAAAACCCCCTTGATAAGACGACAACAGTAAATCAAACTACTGCCACTTTTTCGTTTCATGTTTGTTAATACCACCTCGCCTTTTGAAGTTTAAAGCAAGGTTCAAAAGAGCCAGGTGCTGAATCATAATATTAAAGCAAGTAAGGAGCTCCATGAAAGAGAGGAGATCTGAGAGGGGAAAGCAACAAACACGGCTTTCAACTGCCTTTTGTCGGCCTTTCTGCAGATGTCACCAGTTGTTATCCCCAGCAGAGGCTTCAAGCTTGTAGCAGTGCCTCTGGCTGATTCCAACTCAACGTTTCAAGTGTCAATCAAAAAGGAAGGACGCAGCTTAGGTCCTGGTCATTGTCCTGTGAAAAGAGCCAAGCATTTAACATTGATTTAGCTCCCTCAATATACAAAGATAGAGCCAGCTTTGTGCAGCAAAAGGGCCTTTGGCAAGGTTGCTTGTAGAGCAATTCCATCGCATCCGATGCTCCTTGGTTTAGCTGTCACACTGCAGTGTCTGGAGTCCTATGAAAAGTTATTCAGGAATGAGTGAGCAAATTAAAAAGAAATAACATGCTCTCCTAAATAGCAATGCAAGCTATAGAGAGTGCTTTTAGCATCATATAGCCCTGAAAAGCATTTTTAATAAAACTATTTTGTGCTTTTAAATGCCTTTTAACAAGGAGAATAAGATGTTTTAGGACAACAGGAGGCCCTTGTGAAACCCATCTCCATTGGATTGGATAAGCAATTGTACCCACAGTGTCTTGGTCAAGTGCTTGCTTATTTTGTTTTCAAGCCACTTACATTCACTACTATCCATCCACACACTGCATTATGCTTCCATAAAGGGGTAAAAAACACCCCCAAACCCAGTGATGACAAAAAGGCCCTGCCTGAATGCCACAGATGTCCCCCACTCTGACCTTCCCATCCTTTCTTATGTTAAGTCCTGCCTGGCCCTCATAATTTTCTTGAAAACACCTTGGCAATTATTTCTTTCTCAGCCATTGCACTCCCCACCAGCTCTCAGAGGCACCACCAATGAGCCCCACTGGTCACAGGGCAGTCATGGAAATGACAAGTCTGTTGGTGGCCACTCTTGGATGGTTTTGGCAGAGCTCTGGTGGGAATTAAGTTCTCAGAAATGTGGTCGAAACCCCACCTTTTTCCTTAAAAACAAAATAAAACTGGGTGAAACACAAATAAAGTATTCCTGTTGTTTTAAACAAAGTGAACACAGATAGATAAACCCTTTGTACCTGGAAATGATGTTAAATTTGTAAGAAAAAAATTACTGTCACTTTGCTTATAAACATAATTCTTCTTTAGGGGGTTTCCAGCATCTTTCCATTCAAGTTTAGTGCACCAGGCTGAGCAACAGGCTGAGCAACTTGGTATCACAGAATCAAGAGTCTGGGTCCAAACAAAATTCTTGTGCGTGCAGCCAGCTTCAATCAGGTGAGGAAAGAAGTTTGAAGATGGGGGAAATGTTCCCCTTTTGCAAGGTCAGTATCACTACTAATGCTTGATTTGCACAATTATTATTTTCCCCCAATATTCTCATCCTCTTCAGTGCAGAAATACAGATTTAAAATATCATGGAAATTGTCATGAGAATTAGAACATTTCAGTAACCTGATGGCAATAGTTTTTCAGAAGCTTGCTTACCCCCTTAAAGGCAGTTTTCTGGTAATACCTTTCCAAGTCAAAACCACACTGACCAATGGTACTTAGCTCTAGGGAAACAGCATATCCCTGAAACCAGCCATGTATAGTGGTGGTTTTCCTGAATGTGGGACTGGGTTGTTCCAGACAGCAGATTGCTCATGCAGCTCATGTTACCTGCAGTTTAGAAATACTCAGAGGATCTCATAGGATTGGGTGTATTTTTAAATCCCTGTATCATTATGGACGGGCTCATTCCTGCATTCCTCTAAAGGCATTTCCAGCAGTCCCCACAGGTGGCACTCCAGCAGGCACTTCAAGAAAATGTGACTCAATAAGTTCAGGGACACTTGCACTTCTCTAAACTTTCATTGGGAACACCTTCAATTTGATCTAGCTTACATCCTTTTCTTTTGCACTCAATTTCTGTCACTCGCTCACAGAAAATGCGCTGGTGGAGTTTCCGCCTGGCCCCCCCCCAGTCTGCCCAGCAGCATGTGCTATGCCAGGGGTCCACCTGACACAGTTTGTCCTTCTCCCAAACACTAGGAAAAGCAGGAGCAGGAGACAGATAGTGACTTCCTGCATTTCCGTGTTCTGGTCATCCCAGAATATTCCACAGGCAGCCCAACACACACTTTGGATAAGGCGTCAATGAGAAATCACAGGCTACAAATCACCAGTGAACAAGAAAAATCAAATTTTGGTTGCATTTTTCTAAAAGGCAACAACATGTTGAATTTTTTTTTTTGCTCCTAGCTAAAAACAGGGACACAACAACAGTAATAATTTTGAAACAACATATTGTTGGGGCCTTTAGAACTTGTTTGAAAAAAGGTTCTAGGAAAAAGGAATCACGTGAAAGCAAATATGGAAGCAGGTGCACATGGACATGTGTATGTGTTTGCGTGTGTGAGAGGGAGAACAAAACAAAGGCAAAAACAAGCATTACAAAGCAAAGCTAGGAAACCAAGGGCTTCAGTGACCCTAATAAAAGCCACTAAATGTCAAATTTGTTTACCAGCTTGCCATTATAAGGAATGAACAGTTAAGGTGCAGAGACAGTTTTACCATTTCATCACACTAAGATAATGAGGAGAAAAACAACCCTTAAAAAATGAAGCAAATGTCAGCTTGATCTACGTTTCGATCATGATCACCAAAATGTATCACTCACACCGTGGGGCAGTGCAGCAAGGGAAGCAGGGCACAGTTATCATTTATGATCTTGGTGGGCTAAGCCATCCAGAATATTTTTTTCCTTGCAGTCCTTGACTTCCAGTGTGTGCTTCTCATTGTGCTTTTCCAGCAGCATATCTCTCTTCCTTGTAGTGCTGGGCTGAATTCAGGCTTAGTTTAAGCAAATGTACCTTCCATGAGGGTGCCAGGTAGCCCTGGCCTGTGCAAGGACAAGATCTGATGGACCACAGTTGATGAATGGCTAGTGAAGGCCTGGTGATACACTTTCAAAAACACCTTTGTTTAACTGTTGTGGTGTGCTGTTGGCCAAGTTTCGGTTTATCTCATGGCCAGGCGCTGCTGCCCCCTTCCCCCCACCTTTGTATCTGTTTTCCCCTCCTGGAGGGCTCTGTATTGCACAATCCTATACAAAGCCCATCAAATTCAAACCTAGCTCTCCTCTTCTATTGGATGTTGTGCCCTCCCCTGCACCCTCGTGTCAGTATTTCTGTAACTGTAACATGCTGTGCCAGTGCTTCCCTGGTACAACCGCAGTGCTGAATAAACCATCTGGGAACGCCCCTCCGCTTTGTCTCTTCTTCTTCTGAACGCCTGTACCATCAGTGGACTAGGTGAACCCCTACTGGAACTTCACCAGCCCTCCCGTGCCTTCGGAGCAGTCTGGCAGCCCCTGGAACCGCAGATGGACGCCCGGTGCCCCTACCGACCGCATCACGGCATTTAACCATTCTTGACCCTCTGGAAACAAAAAAATCTCTCCAACAGCTTTGCTGCCTTGTTTGCTATTCCCCCACATGACCAAGCTTTTATTTCACTCCCCACCCACAATAGCTCATTTCTCTTATGCCTCCTCAACCTGTTCACTCCCAGCCCTCCTGCTCCTGATGCGGACATGTTTTTAAAGATCACGTACGTGAGTCGTTCATTCTCCTCAGAGGTCAAAACAAAACAAGTGACAAGAGTAACTTTCTATGAGCAAGTAGACATAAGTACCTCACAAACCAGTTTCAAAACTTTTGGAACAGCCGTGCCACATACCATTTTCCGGGAGGTCATGAGCTAATGCATTTGCATTCCTCTGTACTGTGAGTGTAATGTTTCTGGTTGCCATTGTATCCCTTGGAAATAATAGCTTCTGGTTAGTAGATGCAGACTATATTCCCAGCAACTTCACTAATGCAGGAACCATTGTGCATCCAGATCCTCCTGCCTATCCATAAAGAGTCGGTGCCTAAGTATTTCATTGGAAAAAAATGCCACAGTCCTGGAAGTGTCAGGGATGTAGCCTATACAAATCAATTAATAATTTCATTTATATAAGGATGCATTTTTTATTATAATCAGACAATATCATCTTGCTTAAGTGCCTGTTATTACAGGCTGAGGGTATTTGCACTGTTTCTTCATTAGTAAAACCACTGTGTTTGTTGTCTATAGGGAGCACTTTCATTCATCTTTCCCACTCAAAAACCCTTTTCGATCCAGTGATTTTCATACATCTTCATTGATGGCAGATTGCAAAATCCAAACTACAGGCACTGCCCTCTTCTTCATTTGTCAGGCAACAGGTTTGTGATGATGCCTCCAGCCAACATGTGCCAGAGTTGGTGGGACTACAGGAAATATCAATGCCTCTAAGAACAATTATTTTCAGTGCCTCTAAGAACAATTATGTCTCAAATTTGAATGTGGTTTTCAGGGTTACCAGGAGTCCTCAATCCCAGACTGAACCATCTTCATAATTAAAAATATAAGTGTTCCAAAATTAATAGCCAAACCTGGAGGGCCCCTGCCTGGATGGACTCTTCTGATCGCTATGCCCACTTGCTAAATACATCTCAGTGGCAGGGCTATTTCTCAAAGCAAGGAGCCTCCAGCTTCAGGCACCTGCTCTGATTCAGCACCAGGACCAAAAAACAAAACCCGGACGTTTTTTCCAGGACCATCTCTGTTTATCTGTTACAGCATAAAAGCAAAGAAAACACCCAAGAAGTGTATGTTCACTAGGATAACCCAGGCTGGCCTGTAGGGTAAGTGTTCTATTGCTTCAGTAGTGCAAAGAGGATTAACACCATTGTGATTAACACCATCAGTACATTTTCTTTTATCAAATGGAACTATTCTATGAATGAGACAGCATTTGCAGACAGTTTTGGCTGCTCTGAAACAGCGTTTTCATCTGATTCTTTATTTTGATTGCCCTTATCAGAATTATCCCCTTATGGTCATCTTCAGAAAGCCACTGCTTCCATGGTAGGCATCAGATACATAAGTTTCTCATACGTTTGTCCCACAGCCTCACTAGCTTTTACAGTCCTTGAAATCATATCTATTTTCATCATCCTTCTTCCTGCCAGTGTGCTGCCACCTGTACATTACCCCTACATTCCTCCCTGACTCCTTATGTCACTGCTCATGCAAGTAGCCATGACTTTAAATAACAAGCTTACAGCTCGTGTTAGTCTAAGTGCAAGAAACTTGTGCAGGCAAACTCGTCAGAGAACTATTATGGTTCTGCTCAACCTTTCCAGGTAACAACATTAAACCTCAGACAGCCTTCTCCCCATTAATTTGCTGGGTTTGTGGTGTGCTGTATGATATTCTCCTTGCCCAGGACCACCAGCACTGGATTGGGACTTTCCTGTTGCTAGTCATCCACTTGCAATTCCAGTATTTTGGGGATTCATCTCTCTTCTGGACTCTGTACCTCTAAGGTTCAGGGCTGGTTAGGTTTTTTAATATTTTTTGATTTCTCTAGAATCACAAGTATAAAAAACCTTTCTAAATATACAAGTGAATAAATTGCACTTTCGAGGTGTTCATAGATATGCAGAGGGAAAGCTTTAGGAAAAACACTACATGTCCACTAGAATTTGAAGTGCAACTAAAGCTGTAACTGAAACAACAAAACTCTGTCATGGAAAAGTACATGCATATATAATCTTAGTCTTACTTACATGAAGAAAGCAATGCCCACATGTGATAGCAGATAAGATGTTAACACTGCTTTTTAAAAATGTGGATCAAGAAAAATAAAGTTAGTAATTAGCATCTGTCATTAATGTATCAAAATATTTTCTGTTTAAAGTAACACTAAGCATTAAATGTACCATAAATATAATTACTGTATGCTTTAACCAGCTTGATTTTAGCCGTACCCCCCTCTTTTATTTTTATTCAAGTTTGTGATGGTCAGAGTTTTTCTGTGTGTGAAGCTGCTGCAAGGTGGCACAGCTGTGCTGGGCTGGGTTATGTATGTCCGTGTGACAGTCACATCTGTAGGAACAGCAAACTAGCTCAATCACTGGCATCACCAGTTCAGTTCAGCTGAGGATCTAGCCCCTACTGTGTTTATTATTAAATGGAATAGATGAGAATATATTCATTTTCTGCTGAACTTTTTGATGGCCTTGCTGTTTCTTTCCTTTCTTTCCATTTCTCATCCCATCCAAAATTTCTGCTGCAGAAATTCAATGTCCCTGTTGCTTTCTTTCACTTGAATCTCAATTGCACAGCCAACCAGATTTCATCATGGCTTATATACTCTTCCACTTGCTATATGTAATCACTGTCATTGTGAAACTCAAAGCTAAGTCAAGAATTGTTGCCTTTTTATGGCTTCCTCTTTTATATATGTTGTGTTGGAGAGCGGTCGTTACCGCTTTTTTGTCATTATTTCTGGGCTTCACTCCATTAGCTACTGAACAGGCCTTCTCTCATTGCTTTGCTTCAGTAAAAACTGTAACATTCAGCTTCCTTTCAGCCTTGTGCTTTTAAAGAAAATCTTTGTACAATTAAAGATATGAAATTGCTAAATACAAGGCTGCATTCATTGTTCTCCCTTTTTAAAGGTTTAATCACACTTAATGGCTCTCTTGAAAACTTGAATTTTCTATGTTGATGGCTTTACCCCACTGGAAGACTTTGCTAATATACTTTTCAAGTGTTTTCTACTTAAATGAGCTATTCAAGAAGTTTTGTACAGAATAAGATTGCGGAAGGATATATCCAGAAACAACTATGAAAAGTGTCCAGGACTGTCTGTTTATCCATTGGTGGAGATTCACGAGCTCAAGCAGTAGCCCAGAAATAGAAAAGAGAAAATAGAGTCCTATCCAGCTTTGGAGGAAACATCTTGAAATATCTTGTGTTCCTTCTTTTGGACCACTGTCAGAGCAACTGTTGCTCCATATTGAACCCCCTTCAAGATGCAGCCCGTGATTGCCACGTGATGAGAATTGAACATGGAGAGAACTGGGCGGAGTATGTGTCCCAAAGAGGTGGGAACTTTGGTCCTGCATGTCTCATTCCAACCCCAACCACCAGCACATTCTCTGAGAGCACCTCTCTGGAGCACGGGGAGCTGCAGTGCTGCCTGCTGAGGGCTGGAGAGTGGTTGATGCAGAAGGGGGTAAGTGCACATCTTTACCCACCCTTGGCAATCAATTTCCTGACTGTGACTGACCAGCCAAAAGCATGCAGCCACCCCTGCGAGATGCAGGTTGGACACCAGTGCACTCTTTGACTTTGAAGTCTGGTCATGGCTGTTTATCTCATTTGGGATTGAAGCCATGAGCTCTGGAAACTTCTAAACACATCATTTACCTAAACAAACCATTTACTTAGAGGCACAAATTCCTCTGGTTTGACCAGTGCTTCTGTCTTGATAGTCAAAGCCATCCAGGGTGTTGGACTTTGCTTCCTGAGATATCACATCTCCTTCCACCAACATGACCTCCCATGACATTCGACAGGAACAATCTGGACTGTGAACCAACAGGGGAAGTTTGTGAGCTTATGCAATGAAATTCTCACAGTTCCTGAAGCTAGACTCCATAATTTGCTTTTATGCTTTCTGCTAGTCATTGATCTCAATATATTCAGAAATAAATATTCTTTCTTTTTTGGCAGAACTGTTCTCAAAATGTTCAAAACAAACCTGGAGATTCCCAGTACCATTCACTTATGCACAAGACCTTAAACAAAACAAGGGAAAACCTTATGGGAAATCTTACAAACTACAGGAGAAGTAGGAAGGCAGAGAACAAAATAATCTTTGCTATTCTATTTATATTTCTAAATAACTGGCAGCCGCTCAGCTACTTTGTTAATGGGGTCCATATAAGTAGATAGGTGCGTGTTTAGTCAGACGAAGATTATAAATTAAATGTAGTAGGAGTAATATTTCATCTGTCTGTCTCAGGGCTGATACCATAACATAAATCCTGAGATACTTTAGATTACATATATGTGATATGCCAATCTCCACTTAAATATTTTGGGGCTGTTCCCAATAAAGTTAATGGAAGTAGGATCAGCACTTTATTGCTCCTTGCGATGAGTGAGTCTTCACTTCCCATCAAGCAATTCCTGTTTTGCATTACATTGATACAAAAGCCTCATTCTGCTTGTCTCGAAGTCAGCAGGCTTTGTTTGACCAGTGGGAGCCCCATTAGGGTATTAGTGCTTTAAACTGGAGCTCCCAGAATGGATTCCCGTGGCTCAGAGCCACTCAACCTCATTGCGAGCTCCATGTCCTTCCTGTAGCATGTGTAAGAGCACTCAGCTCTCGAGAGCTTTTTGCCTGGGGAGACTGAGGGTCGCCCACAATTTTACATCATCTTCCTGCTTCCCTTACTGCAGTTCCAGGCTGGAGCCCTTTCAGGCCCTGCTTGATCGAGGGTTATCAGCATCTTTGAGGCAGCCCTGTATTGGGCTAGGTTGAAAGCTGCAGGGCGTGCAGCATGGAGCAGCTGCACTCACTGGGCAGGAGGAGAGGCATCAAGGACACCCTACCACCACCAGTGGTTACAGCTTTTGTACACACTCATTTTAAACAAAGCTGTTTCACTTCACTCTTAGGATCTGCTTAGGTTAGGAATGAGGCTTCCTAACAGTGGGGATGCAGGCAGAGTACCCAAGGAGCTTCCCAGACAGGACAGAGACTTAAGGTAAGACTCAGCTGTATGATCACTGACTGCTAATAGCTCAGTTTATCTAACAGCCCTCTTGCTGTTGATGAAGTTGAATTTTCAGTCCAGATATTCGAATTATCACTGACTATGAATTCCAAAATCTGCCAGTAATATGAACCTGAATAGCAAATGCTACACACCCCTCTATCACTTCTGGGTTTGTTACATACAAACAGATAACTCAGGAGCAAAGACAGGATCACGTGATGTACATAACCAGTTATTACAGAGCATGGGTTCTGCATTTATGAAGAACTGTTCACAGAAGAGTCTTATTCAAAATTATGGCAAATGGCAAATGCAAACCAGCATTTTTTACTGTGAACAGTGTGAATGGGAAAAAGAGAAACTTGGGCTTTAGAGGCTTCATTATGAGCCACATTCTGTCATATTTGTGTATCACCTGGTACCTGATGTTTTCCTATCTGGTCACTGGCGTTCCCCACAGAAGTGCCAACACACCTCAGAGCACATGCCCCACTTCCACTCAAGCCAAAGGTGTGCTTTAGGAGAACAGTAATTTTAAGCACTGTGCTGAAGCCAGCTGCCAGATTTGCAATGGAGAGGTAAATCAGCACTCAAGGTGAGAGGCAACACCCAGGTCTTTGCCTTTTCCCTCAGAGAGAGTTAACCGACACAATACATTATCAGGCTTCTTACGAATGCACTAACACTCACTTCCCAATTCATCTTGGAGTGGGCATCACCAAACAGTGCTTTGTATCATGTTCTGGTTCTAGTTTTTTTGTAAGCCCTGCACTGGAAAATACTCAGTCCTCAGACGCCTCAAACCCACTGGGAATGACACATGAGGGCATCTTTAAAAGCCATGTGATGTTCTTTCAGTTTGTTTTCTTAAATACAGAGTGTCTCCAAAGTTACTGATTAATTTCACACAGCACAAGGAGAACTATTGATTTCCCATGTCTGCTTCTGACCCTTTAAGATCTAAAAATGCAAATACATTGCTTAAAGAGAATATTTATTTATTCCTTGTACCTGCTACACAAAAAACCAGCTTCAACACAAAAGATTGCTGGATTTGTTTTGATAAATGCATCATGTTTGGTATTTCATTGAAACAATATGCTAACACACCCATTTCTGAGCTATTTCAGATACCAAACTCCCCCTTTTCTGCTCTACACTCCATGGCTCTCTCACACTGCCACAGCACACACAGAGTGGTGGACCTGCAACTTTGCTGGCAATGTTTATTTTCAAAAGACAAATATTGTGCCAGTGTTAACTTCAATTAGGAGACTTATTTGACAATCTGACTACTCCATCTGATGCCTCAAGGGCAAATTTCAGCACTTTATGAAAGATGTTGGCCAAAGACTGATCTATATGAATAAAATATAGGGGAGAGAAGTTTTAATGAACACTCGAAAACAAAACTACCAAGAATTAATTGCAAATATTTACATGCAAATAAAGGGGGTGGTTTATATCTGTGAAGGCTGGAGCATTCAGAAGGAGAGCTGCTACACCATCCTTTAACTCACCCCACTGTGCCTCTATTGCAGGCATCTCTGGTGGAGTATAATTGATACCATAGGAGGGGCAATGTGCAGCCCCCACAGAGTGTGGATCCTGCAATCCCTCGGCAAGGCACCCTATCCACCAGGATCCACACAGGCGGCTTCATGTCACCACATCTCCATGGGTTTGCTCTGCATTTGACCATTTTATTCACAACTGAACATCTGATAAAAGTTATTTTGTACTGTGTTTTGATTACTTAACGGTGCTTTACTTGCAGAATATTTCCAGAGCGTGTAAGAGGGTCTTGTGCTGTTCTGTGAAAAGCTGTTCCCATTGGGCAGAAAGTCACCTGCTGCAGAGAGCCTGCACAAGGCCTCGCACAGCTCGGAGCACAAGGGAGTTCCAGCTGCCGCCCTTGCAGCTCTTGTTCAGCTGAAGCTCCAGGTGATTCAGCAGGAGGTTTGCCTGAGTGCAGGCTGCACTGTCTGCTCCTCACTGCTGCTGCAAGGGCACTGGGGGAAAGGAAGTGTCACATCACAATGAAAGGTTTTCAAAATTGCTTCTACAGTCCCACTGGTGTGCTAACAACATGGATTGTCCCCATTCCTCTGGAAATCAGGAGCTGGTATTTGGCACCCTAGCTAGGGAAAAAACACTAAAGTGAAGGCATTTTCTAGTCCAGTCTGCAGTCCTTTAGCTGGAAGGAAGAGCAATGTCTTCAGCACAGACTTAGAGACAGCACAGAGAGAAACTTACATAGGACAATGGTCCTGACTGCAGCTTCTCATCTCACTCACACCCCTATGGAAAGTGTGCCCAGGTCACCCACTAAGACTTCCCAATGTCACTGGCAGTGGAGCAGCTCTGCCCCAGAATCCAGAGACACAGATGCCACAGGCAGGACCCCTGGCCTGTATACCACTGAGAGAATTGCCCCAGCAGCAGGCAGATAAAATAGAGACAAAGGTGACATTGTAGCACAACTCTGAGTGAAAAATTTTTTTTTTTCCCTCTCTGTCACAGTGTCTGATGTGCCGCTGCTGAAAAGGTTTCTGTTCCAATGAGGCCACAAAAGCTTGAATAGTTTTCTGAACCAGTTTGGTCATAATTGCGAGCTGGGAATTATTCTCACGAGAGTTCAGGCCTGTGTAAATTATTCAAAGGAGACATAACCTTGCTATGTAAGTCTTAATTATCATCTCTAGTACTTTATAGGAAAGATACCATCCCTCAAAGCTGCTTTAAGGTCAAGCAAATACCCCAGGCCTGATTCCTAGATGATGGGACCCTGCATATTGGTTCCCAGGCAGTTTCTATTTGTATTTCTGTTCACCCACCCTTATTTCACAGCCAAGCACATGAGCGGTTTTTTTTCTATAGACTTTAATTCAAAGGTCTCTTGAACTACGGCAGCTGGGAATGTTCTGTTGGAATGACTTTCTGGGGGGAAAATATGCCTTTTATAAAATTGGGATTTCTTTTATCAGAAAATTTCAATTTTGCCAGAAATTTCTGATTTGCTATTAGGAAAAATCAGACTCATGGCTCCATGGCTGCTTGGCTGGAAGGCTCCTGTCGATTTTGTTGTCGTCTGCAGGGAGAGAGCAAAATTGACAATAGTCTTCCAGGCAGGCAGCTGGGGAGATGCAGCAGGTCTGGAAGAGGGAGGAGGGGAGGTTGAGTGCCCTGGCGTTCTGCCGGCCCTGCAGCCCAGCTGCCTCCCCAGCAGCCAGGCTAGGGGGAAGGCGAGGAGAAGGAGGAGGAGGAGGAGGAGAGGCAGGCATGGGGTGGCCAGCCTGCAGCAGCCTGCCGACGAGGCTCCTGCCGCTCTCTCTTTTTGCCAGGCAGCTGGCAAGCCCCAAGAAATTCCAGTTTGTTTTCCCTAGAAGAGATTTTTTCTTTTTCTTTTCGTTTTTTTTTTTTTTTCTTTTCCTTTTTTTTTTTTTTTCTTTTCCTTTTTTTTTTTTTTTCTTTTCCTTTTTTTTTTTTTTTGAGAGCATTTACTAGGGGAAAAAAAGTTTAAAAACAAAACTAAAAATCTCACATTTTGAGGGTGGGGGGAGGAGAATGGAGAGGGATCATTTCAAAATGACTGTTTTCTCATGAGAAGGTATTTCTATGATTCACACAGCTCTACCTTACACCTGGTATTATACTGGTGGGAAAAAAACCTTCTATTCTGTTTTTTGGTAGGAAAAACAGTGCAGGAAATAAATACATCTGTGTGGCCAGCAGAAGAACACCATCAGTCACACTTAAGATTGATTTGGATAAGTCAGAGAACAAGAATAAATGTCTCCTCCTGTGCCTCGAAGTGTCTGGTGGGAGCAGTGATCCCAGGTCAAGCAGCAGCACTGCCTTTACCAACAAAGTCAGTTTGTTGGTAAAGGCACAGGGTTGGTGGGTCCAACCCAAAGTCCCCACCAACCCTGTGCCTCTGCCCACACCTAATCAACAACCGGAGAAACAAATCTTTTAAAACCAAAAAGAAAGCGGAAATACATTGACAAATTCAGTCTGATGCAATTTGAAATGGCCGGCTAATAAATCCTAAAATTCGAGGATATTTATGGAATTGGTCACAGACCATTTGCAATTACATAGACCAAGTATAAGGCAGTGAGTGTGTCTTGCTATAACATAGACCATAAACTAGGAGCTGAGCCCACTGCAGGCTGCTTTGCGGGCTGTAAAGCCTCTTCCATTGTGTGTTTGTGTGTATTCCTCAACCCTTCCGAATGCATTCAAGTAAGCTCCAGTTTATTCCACACTGGCAAACAGCACTAGAAGCTGTAACTGTAATGACAGGAGGAAAACATAGATTCACTTCTTGACTCTAAAAAGTATTTAGCTCCAGCAATGAGCTGGGGGCACAGGGGGGCCAGCCTTTGAGATTTCATACACAAACACACACAAAAGCGCTCTTGTTGTTGCAAGATTCATTATTTTTATAATCTTAAGCAGATTTTTGTAAAAGAGAAAGACCAAGAGTCATGAAATCGTTGAATAATAACATTCAGTAAATCAGAAAAAATATTTCTACAAGCATTTTGAAATTTAAAAAAGGACGTTAAATAATATTTTTCTATGATCCATCCTATAGATACTGTGTGGTCCATGACATCTGTATTGATGAAACACCAGAAGGTAATTGTATCAGCTGAGAGCAACTTCAGCAGAGCAGAAGAGCAAATATGAATTTAATTGTAGTGTAGGCTCTCTATTATTATTTTATAGTGTAGGTTTTTTGGATAATTTATTAATACTAACAAAGATGAGTGATTTGGAGGCTGCAAATTTTTTTATTTCTTAGGAGTTATTTTATTTGATAATGACATTAAATATTAGAAACTATAACAGCTGGTGTGTTTATCCTTACTTGAGTGTATTAACCTCTTTAGCCCTTTTTTCCAGAAGAAGGATTCAGCATTACAGATTTGACTGTCAGCTGCAGTGCCTGGCGGCCCGTTGGATTGGCACCCTGACAGAATCGAAAGTCCAGTGCTGCAAGTAAACATGGATGACATTGCAGATAGATAGAACTGGCTGACTTGAGGCACCTGCAGCTGTTTGCACCAGAATAAAAGCAAAGGTTGTGTTCACTGGAGTGGAAAAACACTGAATTTACCTCTAGTTATTTTGCCTGGGAAATCCCCCCCCCCCCCCTTTTTTTTTCCCTGGTTCTACATTTTGGAACCTTTCCACTAAAAGCATATTAGGCTGAAATACCTAAGTGAAAAAATCCACCAGACATCCGAGGGTTTTATAACCTATTTCCCCTCACTCCCTTTTTTTTTCTTAGATTCATTGAATGGTTTCCCCACCAGCTTCTGCCCAGTAAAATTCACTCTTTACCAGTGTGAATACTTCGTTAACGTGAAGGATGCGAACACTGAATAGCCAGAAACAATTCCCAGCAGCTGATTTTTCAAATATTGAATAGACAGAAACACTTATAAACAGCTGAATTATTTTTTAAACACAGACTACACAAGGACTGCCACAAGTGAGAGAACAGCATACCTAGCCATTTTGTTCAGCACAAAACTCTTGATCTCTTTAGCACTCCCGCTTCCCAGGACAGGTCCTCAAAGTCCCTGGAAACAAGGAAGGCAGCACGGGAACTCAGCAGCAACTCTCACTGGAATGCTGTGATAGATCTGCACAGCACACTCATAGCCAGAATATTCATTTCTGGAGCACGGAGGATCTCAGCGTGCTTTACAAACAGCATTTAATTGCCATAATCCCCAGTAAAAGTATTATAACTAGTTCACCAGTAGATAAACTGACGCACAAAGAGCTTAGGGGACTTGCCCAAGGTCACACTCTGAGTCAGTGGCGAGCCGGTGACAAAGACGTGACTCGGGGCAGACGGCACAACCGGGGGTGATGCTGTGCCTGCCTGGCCCGGCCCCGCCGGCCGAGCTGCTCTCTCCAGAGCGAAGTTCAGCAGCTGGACTGACACACGAGTGGGAGAGGGGAGGGGAGGGTAGGTAGGTATGACAGAAATGAGGTGTTTGATGACTGGGCTTTTCCCCTATGCCACCTGCATCCCTTTATAATACCAGATCATTTACATTTTTAAAGAAAGTGTATTCTTTTTCATCATGGGCCACTGGTGAGCCTAACGCTATCTTTTGTGTGGCACCCCTGTTAACAGAGGTGGCGGAGTATCAATCACAGCTTTCCCTGGGGTCATACCTTGCTATGCTGGCTCTTGATCAGAAAGAAGCAGATGGTTATTTACAAACAAAATAATCAAGACCTCAAGAAGGTTGGGGTTTTTTTCCCCAAACCCTCCTACAGATGAGGCCAAAACAAGGTAAAGTTCCTTGTGTCCCCTCCTGCCAGCTTTCAAGGACACTGCTTGTCCTACCAGCACCTTTAAATGTGTTATCGGTTAAATTTGCCAGAGAAATGTGCAGCACCTGACAGAGTAGAGTTGCCTTAGATTATTCAGCGGCTTTCATGATGATCTGGCACTTAAACCACAGTGTGAATTACTGCTAGATTATTGTGCAGGAAAATTTTTATCTGCCATACACTACATGTTTGCAATCAGTTCTTTACAAGCAATGCACAGGCTGCCTTTGAATCTTTTTCAGTAGTCATGGTCACCCTCCTTCTTTATTTAGTGTTAAGTGTTATTCATTTAGCAGTAAAAAATGAACAAAAGGGAAGAAAGCAGGTGCTCTAAGTTTACTCTACAGCCAGCTGTCAGGAAGACACACTTTACTTATTTATTTATTTTTTTGTGGTGGCACATAAAGGGGATTTATTGAAAGTGTTGGGGGGAAAAATATGAAGCATACGTTCAATCAGTCTTTTCTGTAATCAATAAGGTTACTGAAGCAGAAAAAAACTATAATGAGTTGTCACAGAATTTGAATTCCCATTTACTTCCTTTTATATGTATTCAGGCAGAAAATCATCATGGAAAGTGAAAGTTGGGCAGCAAGGCCTGGCTATGACTCCTAGGTTGGGTTTGTTTTGAATTTTCCAGGTAGCATTTGACCAATTGCTTGCTGAGTGACAGGGGCAGGAGAAGTTATAGTCACCAAGGTGCAATTTCCTTTCATTTCAGGTGGAGAAACCCCTTGGTGAAGTATGGCTGACCTTCCTTTCAGAAGCTGCTCAGCCACGATGGCACATCCACCTGGGCTCACTGCAAATTCCTTACCCCTCTAAGTATTCAGCATTTCCAGCCAAGGGTCAAAGTGTCCCCAGCTCGAATGCAAAGGAAAGAAGAGCCCAGCACATACACTGAAGATGTCATTCCAAAGGCCTCTGGAGGAGATTTGCCCATAAAGCCCAAGAGCTTTCAGTATCTCCCTTCCTTCCCAACACGTGTTCAGGGTTTCTTAAAAGCATTACTGAAGCATGTAGAAAAGGAAGGCAATAAAATCCTATCATCATCAAGGCATACTCCCAAGGATCCGAGGATCCATGGATTTAAGGCACACTCTAGTTAAAATTAGTTTGGTCTCAAATATTCTTCTCCAGGAATCACCCAACATGATATAACTTGCTCAGTTTGCTTTCAGTTTATCTTACCTATATATTTTTCATGTGCTCCTTGTTACTTATGTGCCTGAATGTCCCTGTAGCTTCCAAAAATACTCATTTTTCCTCAGTGTTCATCTTTTAAAATTTTTTGCCAAATGTTCATCCAAAGGCTATGAGTTTTGATTTTAAAAAATCATGGTACTTAATGGGCTTGTAGCTCATGTGTTTCCTTGTCACTCTGACATTCTGGTAGCCTTTTGGCTCCATGATTCTCTAGTCCCACTGAGAAACTACAGAATATCTTTTATTTATAAGAATATGTTATATTTATATGATATATTTATATGATATAGAATGGATGTTCTAACCTCAGCACATCACAGTGCATCTTGGGAAAGGCAGGCAAAAACCTGGCCCACATAAAACAATATGAAATAAGGAATCTGGAGTCCAATTTCTAGCAGGCAATATGGTCACTTTTAAAATACAGGCTACTGATAATTATCAGTTTAAAACTAAAAACCTTTCTCTTGCGTGTTTGCACATATTTAAAGAATGAACATGAAAAATTACACAGTAGATAATTTTCATGAAGCATAAAAACCAATTGGTCACGCAAATAAATGTATATGGAAACTCTGTGATCATCTCTAGACATTAGTCAGTTCTTTGCAGTCTTTGAATGCTTCTGGAGGAAGTGTACTATCTCCACCAGCACATTGTCCTTTGGTGATGGGGTTTTAGGCTTTAACCTAAATGGTCAAGCCAAAGTCAGACTGAAGAAAATTTTCTCTGAATGGCTCTAATCCTTCCCTGTTTCTCTCCTTGGCATTTTTTCCCTTTCCTTTCTACTTATTTTTTTAATTTTTTTTTTTAATGCAGACAATCATAGAATTGAGACAGGGAAAATACAGCACATTGTCAAAATCACATAAATTTTAATGGCTTTCCTGTTCACTTAACCCCACATCAACAGTGTGACCTTGCTAGTCTGAACCATGAGCCATCAGGGTGTGGAGGCCAAGAGCAGGGTAGATCTGGCCTTGCTCCAGTGTCTGTTGCAGAAAGGAAACTGTGGGACATTTTTGGGATATTTTTGAAAACACTGTGTGTCTTTTTCAAGACACTTGTGCCCTAATTACATGGAAGTTGGCAATAGATTTGGTAGCCAGTCAGCACCCACTTCCAATGAGACTGACACACAATTAGCACTTAGGCAGTGAACATTGCTCGAGCTCTTTCTAATAATCTGTGTTTCTTCAGCATACCCTAAATTTTCAGTCATCCTTTGTTTCCAGGATATTCACACACCCCAAAGTCCTTAATGACTTTGTTCTCCTAGGTAAGGAATTCTAATTACTGTTAACAGGAAGGAAATTTAAGAATGGAGAAAGACTTAAGGAAAGATTTTCTTTAAAGGTGTTCTAGCACCACAAGACATAGAGGCACGTATCATTAGTCCAGAAAGGACAAAAGCAATGATCTTCTCTGACCTCTTGTACGATGCAGGCCACTTAACTTCCCTAAATCAGTGCATTTTAAGTAGAGCAAATCTTTCAGAAAAACATTCCATCTTATTTTTTAAATTTCCACTGGTGTAGAAAGTGCCACAACCCTTGGCAATTTGTTCCAAAGGTTAATTACGCTCCCTGAGAAAAATGTGCACCTGATCTTGAATCTGAATTTGTCCCTATAAAACTTCGAGCCTTCAGAGCCTGCTATTTAACAGACTGAAGAGGCTGCGTTTTAAAAATTGCATTCCCCGTGGAGGCAATTAGTGTGGGATTATCTCACTTAACGTTAACCATGCAGAAATGAAGTATCTTGTCTCACCCAGTGTTTGGGGATCCTTCTGTAACCAATTGAGAGAAACAGGCACTACCAGAGGGCAGTTCATTGCAGCTATCCCTGCACAGCATTAGCTGCCCACTGGAGATATCTAACTTCAGCATTGGCTGAATAAGGGGACAAAGCAGTGAGTTTAAACCCTATTCTTGTCATTTGCATGGAGAAAGTTGGGCAAAATAAATCCCATCATTCTGGACTGGGATCAACTCACTTCATTAGTCTTCTGTTCTCTGGAGGAGAATTAATTCATTGAGTTCTTAATGATAAATCACCTCTTGCAGCTCCTCACATACACCTGGGGATGTTCTCCCAGCTCCTCAGCTTATCAATATCAGAGACAGATTCAGAATCAGAATGCCAATATTAGTAGTAATATAAGCCCACCCTGCTCAGACCTGACATTGCCTGCTGAACATTCAATTACAACCCTTTTAGGTACCACACTGCACTGGAAGTTGTGTTTTCCTGATTATCCACCTGTAATGAGTTCAAAGCAATTTTAAAAGTCACACCTATTACAGCCAAGTCCCGTAAGGCCAACATTTGGTGTTTCTAGACAAAAACCATTGGATGTTGTCCAAAACATCTAGCTTGTTCCTTATCAGCAACACATTCTTATTAGTATTGTCTATTCTCCTAGTGTTTATGTGATCTGTAAGTGTAGTGTATATAATCTATATAATCTATAAAGACTGCTTTTTTTTTTTAGGACATGTTTAGAAATGTTAAATAGCTTTGGATCCATAAGCATTCTCTGCAGGATTGCAGTGGTGACATACTTGCTCAATGAGTATTTCCCATTTACGATTACATACTGAGATGTAACAATTAGCTATTTTTTAATGCATTTGATGTTTGCTGTAATGATTTTGTAGCATTCTCCTTTATTAACCAAAATGTCAGGTGGTACCAAGTCAAATGCCTTACAGATATCTAAGTACATTACATCAGTGCCATTACCTTTCTCAGCCAAGCTTGTAATCTCATAAAAATGATATCAAGCCAGTTTGACAAGATCTATTTTCCATAAACCCATGTTGAAAGGCATTAATTATATTACCTTCCTTTAATTCCTTATTAATCAAGTCTCATATCAGCTGTTCCAGTATTTTGCCTGGGATCGATGTCAGGTTGACAGGCCTATAATTACTCAAGTCATCCCGTTTAACCTTTATAAATGTTGGCTCTATATAAGCTTTCTTCCAGCCTTCTGGAACCTCCCCAGGGCACCAAGATTTGTTGAAAATCATCATTAATGGTTCACAGAGCTCCTTTGCTAGATCTTTCAAAATCCTCTGTTAGCGTCTGCAGCCTCTGCTGTGACTGTACGTCATTCTCATTGCAAAAAGGTCTGGCAGGTCCATGAGACACTTCTTGCATCTTCCAGTACCCAAATACCTATGCAAGCCTGGCTGCCAGTAAGCTGCTTAAAGAAAGGAAAACAGAGAAATAAAAACCCATTTTTTCCCCACTCTCTGCCTTTGGGCACTTTAAATATAATTTATTCACAGGAGAGCATATACATTCACAAGAATGTTTGTCACATAGCCCTGGAATAAAACCATCGTATGATCCCACCCCAAACTCACAAAAAGTGGCCATTATTCCAAGGAATGTTACAAATTTCTGCTGAGAAGCATGCCTAGTGCTGTAGCACAAGCCTGGTCTCACAGTCTCTGCAGCATCCAAGCCCCTGATGTGATGGACCTTTTGCTCTTTGAAGGCAGTTTTCCCTCTATCTGCATCATGGCATAGGTGAGTTAAGGCTATGTATGTGCCCCAGCAACCTGATTATTCAACTAGTTGTATCACAATATTGATAAATTCTACATGAAAGAGACAGACATATATATATATATATGCATATGTGTGTGTGTGTCTGTCTGTATGTATGTATGTATGTTTGTGTGTGTATATATAAAGTCCTGTCTAAAAGAAAATATCAGGAAATAAAAAATCATGTGGTACATGTGGTGCACTACTTTTAAACACTGAAATATTCCAAATATTGAGTTGTAGGACATGTTTCCAAAATGCTGACACATACAAATGGGACACTGCAACATTGTCAGTAGTGAATATTGCATTTTCCTGGTAAGAAAATTGATGCTTTGGTGTGATTCACATAAAAATGCCATAGGAGAACTACATCCTGTTGCAAATTTTTTAGCATCTTTGTTAAAGTCCATTTTTTCTACTAAGAATTTGTTTTGTGTACATCCAGGCTGCCCATCTTCTGACAGACTGAAGAGCAGGTATTGCAGGTATTTCTGTGTTCCCATTCTCTATGAACTCATGGCCTCTGTGTGGCAGGCAGAAGGGGTGTTTTCAATTCTAAGTATGCATGCCTAATTTAACTTTGCTGGTAATTTAGCTAAGTTGTGCACTGAGATTTTTTGTGAACAAGTAATAAAATGCATGGACAATTTTCCACATAAACATTTTCTGAGTTACTTGCATGCTGTCTGAATTCTCTGCATGTTCATTCTCTCACATGAAGCCCCCAAAGTTTTTGTTTCTGTCGGCTTTGGTATTTTGTTCAGATATCCTTGAGATTAGTTAATGAATTAATTATTTTCTAAATTGCCCTGTGCCAATCCTGCTTGTAGTCAGGAAGCATGAAGGGAGGGCTGTTTGAAAAGCTGAGTGAAATAAGCAGAGCCAGTTCAGATGTGAGAGTGTATATACACAAACACATACACACATACAAACCTATAGACAGATAGATCTATAAATATGTATGTTTGTGTGTGTGTGTGCAGGTGTCAAATCGCAGTTGCTAGTAATATTTTTGGGTAGAAATATGGAAAATCACCCCAAATTTAGACGGGTAAAACTAACAGGAGAAATTAACAAATATTTTAAACTAATGGAAAATTTTAAATTAAATCTTACCAGGTGGAATACATTTTGAATTGTAGAGGTGTGTTAAGTGAAAGAGAATTACTCTAAAAATACTGTATTATTAAAGGAAAAACCAACCAACCAACCAACCAAAAAATATGTATTTCTTAGCTGGTGTCACTCATCTGGTTACCCCACTGAAACAGGTGCAGCAGAAAGAATCAAAGAATCATTACCAAGAATGGAAACCAAAGTGATCTGATGCATGGGCCTTCTTCCCTTGGTACTCCAGGTTAGTTCACATGAAGACGAGCAGAAGTGAGTGATTTAATGCATATTCTATGTGGGATAAATCTTAGACTCCAAAATAAACTAATGGAGTAAAATTAAAACTGGAAGCACAAATGCTTTACATTTCATATATTTAACTTGTGGAACAGACACTGTTGGAGCATGTTCTTGACAAAAATAACCACGGAAATGGTTAAAAAGGCAGCAATGGGAATAATGATGACGTGAGCTGAATTACCACCAGTTACAAAAACCTATATAAATACCTAAATATTATAAATCAGGGATTTTTAAACTTGGTATCCATGTTTGGTGTCTTACCTTTATTCCAAGGCTATCTGTACCATCATTGGAGGAAAAATATCTACTTAGATAAACTATAGTCTCATGACATGAATTTCCACTCTTCATCCAGCCCCACACTGCTAGAAGTATACAGCCACTTCAGACATACCTGTTAGCCACATCACAGCCATGCAGTGATCACACTCCCCTTATTTAAAGAGCATTGTTTCACACTTGGGGCAATCAGCTTCAGGCAACAGAGCAGCATTTGGAACCCTGAGCTAAACCAGATAGAGCTTCAGAGATGGCACTGTCCTGTTTACAAATGCACCAGTCACAAATAAAAGTCGCCTTTTCAGGAGTTTTGTTTTGGCAATTCACAGATGAGGAACAACAGTCACAAATTATAGATGTCATATCTCCTTTGTCGTCAGGATTTGAAAAAATCTGCAGGGTTCCTGTTTGGATGCAAATCCCAGCAGTCACACCTGCTGCGATGCACATCAAAAAAAGTTTTAAAAGGTGTTTATTTGGGCAGCTACTGTCAAGGCAAAGCTTTCTTTCAACCCTCGCCATCCCTGTTTGGGGAAGGGTCTGCTTCTTCTGCACAGAGGTCTTGGCTCCCACCTCTTGCACACGCATCTTTGAAGCCTAAGAGGAAAATTGGAAGATAGAGACGTGATTTTTTTCCAAGCCCAACAGGTCCCTTTATTGCTTTGCAGTAACTGCTAGTACCCTGTGACATATTGACTAGGGTTGCCTTTTCCCACAAATGCCTCAGAATAATGAGATGTGACAAATTCAACTACATTTGCCTTTTGTCTAGCATAATCCTATTTTAATTTTTTTTTTATTCAACGTTTAATGTATTTTACAGCTCATTGGAACAGCCATGCTGACAGCCCAGGTGAGTAAAGTTTTCTTCAGCTCCACACACCCACTATTAATGGACTGCTGCCAAAAGGAGCTCATCCATATGGTCCCATACCTGCCCTCCATGCAGTGGGGAGAGAGGAACTAACAGATCACCACTGCAGACCCAACCAAGCACGTCCTCCCCAGCAAGACAATTAACAGCACAGGTCTAGGATCAAGTCTGAGAACAAACTCCCACAAGGAGCTGTGCAGGACATTGTCCCAGAGCATATGGGTGAGATCCCCCAGCAGGGCACCACACAGAGTCTTCCTGGGTGCACCTAGACGGAGCTGGGTGAACCACAGTAACCTTGATTGGAATCTCAAAGAAACCAATGCTGGGGACATTTAGTAAGGCATGGGGGTCTCCAAAAAACACCTCCTGACCCCCAAATCCTCACATCTCCAGAGGCTGTATACTCCTCCTCCCCAAGCAAACAAAATGCTGAAGAAAACTGATTTCTTCCTCTGCTATTTTCCTTCTATCCTTCAGTCTGGCACTGCTCAGCCTCCACATTCAAGCAGCATGCGTTCCTCTCAAGCACATTTAAGGAGCACAGACACGATCATTTAAGTGCACGCTTTACTTAGCTATCCTTAAGAACACAAAATAGACCCAGAAAAAAAAGACGGTGTCTGTATGCTCATTAAAACGCTTTCAGCCCAGGGCAAGGATTTGATCAAAAGGATTCCTGCCAATGGAAGGGCATGCTGGAGCCATTGTAAGAAGTTATGTGTGAGCGTCTGCCTTCCTTTCCTTTTCTTTCTTGTGCCCTGTCCCTTCCACTGCCACCTCCAATCTCTTTTCTTCCAGCTGGGGGAACAGAAGAGATTTTACTTCCTTGATGACAATTGTGTCCTTTGAGCAGCCAAAGCAAAAGGCACTTTGAGTTCAAATGAGACTGTGACTTAAACCAATATTAGCCAAGACCAACACATGTTTATTGTAATATAAGTAACCTTCTTTCTGATCAGCAGGTTTTCCTCACCCCACTGCAGTTTTACTCATTGCCTCTTTCATTCTTCCAAAATGAATAAATGAAATGTCTGCACATTTTTATTCACAGCAGTGGGTTTCAGAACTTCAAATCAGAGAGGCGTTTTGATTTTAGAAATAAACTCCAGAGGAAACAGTTTCAGCCAGAACTTTCATATATTTTTTTTACCAGTTTAAGGTAACATCAAAACTCACCTTTCCAAAAAACTGAAACCTCACAGTATTCTTTTAATCCAAATTAAATAAAGTGTCATCCCTGTGTCCTCTTCCTTCATATTTAGAGGGAAAGAAAACTATCCTGCCCATACTTTAATGGTTTTGTCTGCAAATCCTAAATGCTCTGCTGCTGCAAATTTCAAATGATCTTATACAGCCAAAGTCTCTTTGGTGTCACAAGCTGCCCAGGTAGCAACACAACCATGAGAACGCTGCTGATCAGAACAATGAATGCCTGATCTACAGATGTCATATCAAGGTAGAAATCTTGATGAGCATTGTAGTGACATTACAAAGTGGATTACACATGCTGTATCTGGGTCAGAGAAGGAGTTATTTCAGTAAGGTCAACAAAGTACTTCTGGCCAAACTTATTTTTCAACATTTTGAGAAATACGCTTTTGTTTGTTACTTCATGTTGCATTTAATAACAATGCTCTCTCTGTTCTCCTGTATCAGTCTGGAAGCAAAGTTAAAAGGAAGGCAAAACACTCCCATGCCTGGGGTCATGCAATTTCAGAGATGGGTTCCAGCTCCCTGCTCTACTTTCCTTCATGACTGGGGGCCCAGCTGCTGGTGGCCAGAGAAGCTTTTGAGCCACACGGTCAAAGTGTGTGTCCCTTGTGTCCCCCTCTCCCTGCCTGCACTCTCTACCCAGTGAGAGGATACAATTAGGACTTTTTTGCTTTCCAGGTGTGTTGGTGTTTGTCAAGGAAACAAATACAGCAAGGTTGTAAGGTCCTCAGATGCTCCAGCCCATGGGTAGGATAAGCACCAAAACATTCCTTTTTGGATGTGTAGGTCCCTACATGGCAAAATGGTCACTGTTCAGCACAAAACATGCCTCAACCTTCTAACATCTTTCCCAGACATGGACAACAGGCCAAAGGCTGAGGTAGAATTCCTACATGGCAGACAGGAGGTAAAGTTGCCCTGTGGAGGGAATGTGGCATTTCAAAGCTGTTGGCTTACAGTACTGTGGGTGGGAGGTGGGAGGAAGCGATACTTGTAAGATTTTTTTTTTTGGCTGTACCAATGCCTTTTCTAGTCTTAATTTTGAAATCAAATTTTTTTTTCCTTCAAAATTTGGGGCAAACCAATTACCAAATGTAGTTCTTGACATCTGACATCTTATGTTTCCAAATTCAATAGGCTCCCTGGGATGCTGGCAGCTGCAAACAAAATTGGAATGGCTGTCCAACCCCTTCAGCTGTACTGGGGCTCTCAATGCCAGTAGCTCTGCAGCACCCACCATGCACACTGAACCTCCTGGCTCCTCAACTCCCCTGCAGAGGACAGCCTAGGTCTTGTGCCTGGTTTGGTATTGCTTGGGTAAGATGTGCATGCTAAAAATATTGCTATGAGATTATCAGAGAGCAATACCCTTGTGTTGGAAAGAGAGACTCTCCATGGCAATACTTCAGCTCTGTTAGTCCTTACCCAACCCAAAAGTTAGGAATGCCACTTGGGGATGCACTAGCAATCACAAGAGATAATCCAGTGGATCTCCTTCCACCATTAAGGGCTTAGAAACTTTTTCCCAGTTTCAAGTCTTGACATAAAGCTAGTTTAATGCTCAAATATTACTCAGAGTGAACTCAGATAAATGGACTTTTGTACAGGTCCTTTGCACCACAATAGCGTGCCTAAAACTGCAGAGGCAGATTTTAAAGAAGAATTGATGTCACCTCTGAACAGCTCAAACCTAAAAGGAGATATGTGCCTTATATATATCTAGAAAGAAAAAATGTTCCAGTTATCTGACCTAATTATAAACAGAACCCAATTGTGTTGTTTCTACTTTTTTAAGAAAATAAAAAAAAGAGAGCTATTTCTACTCACTTGAAGAAGTGGCAATCTTAATACCACAAATCTGCACATTTCTGTGAGAGTCAAAAATGGAAACCAGATCTGTAACTGAAAGCTGTAATTATCAAGGCTAACCTTTCCTGACTAAGAAACGCAGAATTGAAAAAGATAAGACATCTAGTTAAGAAAAACTGTTCAAAAGCTTAAATTATTGAAAGCAAGCAAAATTGTTTCTTTTTCCAGTTGCTATCCTGCATGTCAAAAAACCTGTGATATCCTGCGGGGGTAGTAAGAAGCCTATGCCGCGTTTATTTCTCCATGACAGTATAGTTTATTCCAGAACAGTGGTACACATGTCAGACACATCTGGCCCAACAAGGGTATGGCCCAACACCCAAGGAGCACAAGTAAGATTATCCCACTGACTTCTGTAGGCATTCCTCTAATCTACTACACCCTCGGTGCTGCATTACTTCCATTAATGGATAATTTTGAGCTCACATCTGTCTTCCAAAACGTTGCTGATGGTACATAAAGAATGAGTTTATTTGCTTTCATTATGGTGTATGGTTCACATTCTATCAATATAATCCAAGGTCTAAGGTTGATGTTAAATAATCAAGCTGTTTAAAGAGGGAAAGTAAGGCCACCCCCTATGTTTTAATAGAGCTTTACCACATATATAAATAACAGGCACAATTTGTTTCCATTAGGAAGATAAGCTTTCTTCAAAGCAGTTCACTGTTTAAGGCTTTAAATTTTGCCAGCACTTGCACAAGGTTGCAACAAACCTGGACTTATTTACAGAGAGATGTCAAGGGGAGATAAAGCCACTTAATGATCCACCAGTTCTTGCTAAATACATTTTTCTTCCATGCCCTCTCTGAAAGCAGGTAGGATAGCACTATTCTTTGGCATATTCTTAAAATACTTGAACTAAAGGTTTTACAGAACAGTTTAACAAATGGGGCTTATGGCTTCTCTGACCAAAATAAATCCTCAAAGCACTTAGGGTTAAAAACAACAACAAAAAAGTCCTTAGGCACTTATTTGAAAATAATTATATAGTAAGAACAGAAAAGTGGACAACAGTAGCATAAACAAACCAAAAGTTTGTTTTGCTTTAGTGCTTCATTCAAGACCAGGTGGTTTCTGTGACAGAAACTGTCAACTTTCAGTTTTTTTAACTTTTGTCAGATTTGCAGCAACAATAGCAAACAACTGCCCCAAATGCCCCAAGCTTTGAGGAGAAAATAACCCCACCAACAGAAACATTTGACCTCTGCTTGTCTGAGTGCATTCCAGCTTCTCTATGTTTGTTCATAAGGACACTGCTTGACTGGACATCAGCTCGAAGCAAGGACTGACTTAGTAAAACCAATATGTTGCCATAGGGACCCTGATGTATTTATCAGAATTTCCCCTTCCCTTGTGTTCAGTTTTAACTTGAATAGGATAAGAGTGGCTTTGGGTTGGGTTTTTTTCCTTTTAATTAAGAAAAACAAACAAACAAAAAACCAAACCAAAAAAACACATGAAAGACAAAACCTAAACCAACCAAACAAACCAGATCAAACCAAAAAACGTCCCACAAAAATACCCTCCACTGTTCATTTCTTATCATAGCATTTGGTAGAGTTCTCAGGCTGCCTAGCAGTACCTCTCTCTGCTTACCTTAGAAATGTGCAGCTATCGGTGGTCTACTGAGCAGGCCCTTGGAAGTCAATGCAAAGAGTCCATGTACCTCTGCTGAGGACAACGCTGCTGCCCAGGAAGCGAGAGAGGAGTCTCCTTTCATCTCCCTCATTTCTTTGTCTCCTCTCCCCGTAGGACTAGAGGTGGTAACCTCCTACAAAGACACTTAGGAGGTAAAATGTCAATATTGGCACTGACTGCTCCAACTCTACAGAGGAACTCAAGAAGCGAGGGAGAGTTTTAACTTGGCATAATTTCAGCACTGTGTGTGACTGGTGGTGACCAAAGCAGGTGAGGCATGATTCTGAACCCAAAGGATTTTGTAATTCTGTATTAACTCTGCAAGGAAGGTGCTGAGCACCTGGAGCATTAGTCATCACACATCTTACTCTAGATTCCTCCCTCCAGATACTGCCTTGGCCGTTTCCCTGGGGAAATGCATCTCTCTCCCCACGTGAAGTGAAGCTGACCAGGACAAGCCCTTTTTTCCCCTCCAGGCTGCCGGCAGTGAAAGCAAAGCAATCAGCAGGGCCTGTTTGCAGACGTGGTTTGAGAAAATCCCCCTCTCCCCCTCCCACAGGCTCCGCACACACAAGTGCCGCATGGGAAACAACAAACACAACGTTAGTCATTTCCTCCGTGCTGCCAGCTGCTGTAGGTTTGCATAAGAAGAACCCTTGGACTTCAGATTATTTCTTAAAACATCTCTCGCCCCAAATCTTTCAGCAAACAAATGTTGGACCAGTGCCAGTGAGGCCAGTTGAGCCCTGTTTCCTGGTGTGCCCTGCCACCTTCCTTGCCATCATTGCCCCCACACACTCCCATCCCTCACCCCCACAACCACACCTGCTGTCTGGTAGGGACTGTATGCTGCAGTCATGCAGATCCAGGGCAGATGTTCAGGCTTAGACGCTTCTTTCGTGATCAATACTTAGGTGATGGTGGCATCTAAAAATTTCAGTTGTGGATCAGGGCCCATGTGACACTGCAGGGCTGAGTGACAAAGGAGACAGCCTTTGCCCCCAGAAAACAGAGTCAACAAGTCAGTCAGGAAATAACCTGTGTGGGAAAAACAAAACAGGTGGGATAAGCCAATAATAAAAAGAACAGATTTAGCAAAAAGTCAAAGCTTCAGCCTCATAAATAAGACTGTAATTTTGATGTTACTCCTGCTCCTGAATCAGAGGGTGAAAGCACCATGATCATTACTCTTTTGATGCTTTCAAGCATTTTGTCGGGTCTCCCATTTGTTTTGGCCGGAACCTGTTTCCTCAAGCCTTCCTTTGCCCTCCTCAGGGAAACATATGCTTGGAGAGACCTAGCACTGGCTTTTACTCATCTGAGTAATTCCTATGCTTTAGTATACAATGGTTGTTATCCCTGGGATCACCATCATGTTTGAAGCCTGCTGGCTCATCTCTTCACTCCCAGCTGGAACATGTCCCCAGGCAGGTGGGAAGATGGCAGCATGTCCTGCTTCTGTGTCCACATGCAAGCCTCTCCACAGGGTTTCACTGTAGCATTTCCACAACATGGAGCAGAGAGAGCCAAAATGAAGACCACAGGATGTAAGATGGAGTGGGTCATCTCTTGGTCCTGTCAGCAGGCCCTTGCTGGGAAGATCAGCCCAGGGTCATAGGACTGTTGTAGAGCACTAGGGAGTTTAAAACAAAACCAAACCTGAGGTTCTGCAGCTGATGCAGTCACTCTGGTCCTTCTGTACACCACACTGTACCAGAAACCTTTATTTCTTGCCTTATTCTGTGGCCCACATAAGCTTTCTTCTTTCTTGGTTTTACTTCCTGGGAAGTTTGATATTGGAGTTGAGTAGTCTTAGGTGTTATGTGTATCTAGTTTAGACTACAAATGTGTCTCTTCTCTTTATCCCTATTTGACCACATTTTCCATTTCTTGCTTCCACCAAAATATTTTGTATAGTAAATTGACAAATCTGCATTACTTATCTTAATAGGTAAGGCCAGTCTTGCTTCAGCCCTAATTATAAGTAAGGTACTCCTTGGAAAATATATTCTGACATGGGACAAGCTGGTGGGAGCTTTCCCATTTTCTTTACTATTTGTTTTTCTTCCTCCTCAACCCCCAGCATCACAACCCCAGTAAGTTATTTTCCGTAAAGTAATCATCCTCTTATGTGAGCACACTGAAGCAGTGAATTTGTTAATGTTTCTGGTTCTGTCTATCTATGCTGTCAATAAATCATGTTCACCACATCTCCTTTACTGACTCTCTGATCCTTACATACTTGAATACTTTCTTATTATTTATGTCAACTTCCTCTGCAATCTTACTGCATTTTTTTACCTGTTCTTGCTTTATCACTGTTTACTGTCTCATTTTGCAGTCATGCTCAGAGCCTCTTTATAATATCTCACATGCAGCACTTCTCACATATTTGTTACGTATTTGTTCTTTAATCATTGGTCTTGGAGGAAAAGTGATTTTCTTCACCTGCTTCCCTTTTGGAGCTAAATCACAGATCTCTCCATCTTTGATTCCTTCTAAAAAAAATCTATCAATGTTAATACCAAAATTTTTATCTGATCTCAAGCTGACCATGGGATTATACTCCTCAACAGAAAACAGCATGCCAGGAACAAAAGAAATGAAAATAAATTATGAAGATATACAAATATGGGTTTCTATGATGAAAACTCTCTGCCAGGTTCCTGTAGTCTGTGGGTATTGCCTCAGGACAATATTCTAAGTCTCTTACAATAAAATCTATTTCTAGGTTTTACAGTCTTTTTTTCTTTGGGTTCTGGTCTCTCCCTTATATCTCCTCATTGCTGGTCTTTTCCTACCTCCCCATCTCCTCATATAAGTGGAAAGAATAGGTAAAATTCAGCACACAAGTAGAGACAGGGACATGTGGAAATATGCAGGCTGAGTTATCCCCTGATATTCAGGCATTGGATTCTGATGGTGTGCTGGCGCAAGAGCGTCAAATACATCAGAACAAAGGCTATTATAAAAGTATTCACACCAAAGATGCAGATGCTAATCTTTGTAACCACCCATGCTGCTGCAGGTTGATGAGAACTATAAATGCATTCCATAGCATGAGGGAGTACCCTAAATATAACTCCTCTCACAACATTATACACTGATGTGTCTTTCAGCACTCACAGAAAAGGGCAGCTGCTCAAGCCAGTACTGCTTATGCATGAAGAAACTTTCCACGCTGTATTTTCTAATTATCTTATTCTGTTACTTCTTGTGAATTTGGGAAACAGCCTTTGACTTGATTGCTAGATTAGGAATCACTGAGGTAAGTAGAGTTTTCTCTGTGTAGACCAAGATACACCATCAGCCACTGGTTCATTTTCAAGAACTATGGGACACTTTTGGCAACACTTGCTCAGAAAGCAATGGATAATTTTGTATTTTATGTTCATATATATGTTTGTCTTAGGATACTCTCTCATTTGCTAGATGTTCCTTCATATTGATCAATGAGTAACCAAATGGAAAAAAATCGCAAACAAACAGTTTCTTACCAGAATTCAGCAGAAAACATTCAATTGAATTATTTAGTTGGAGCAATATCTTTCATCAACACTGATGCTCTTTATTGATAGGTACTGAAACAGATTTCAAGGGAAGAGCCCAGACAGCCAGAAGCCCAGTGAATATGGCAGTAATGAAGGAGGTAGGAGACAGTCTGAGTCCCTGCTTTGCCTAATGTAATCAGGGACTTGTTGCTCTGACATTGCAGGCTGAGTGTAAGCTTCATCTGGCCCCTTATAGGTGCCTTCAATACAGGCTTCTACCTCTGAGCTCATCATCCATACTGCCTTGTGGCTGCCAGGGATCTGCAGGAATTTTTAGTACACATTACCCAAGCCCTGAGTGTGACTGCTGCTCTCCATCAGCTGTAAGCGGAGCCAGAGGGAGTGAATCAGATGGAGAGCTCCACCCTGCACACCCTGCAGCTGAGAAAGAGCCCCCCTGGACACTCAGTGAGCTTCACTGAATGGAACAGTGAGCAGGAAAGGTAGATGGGCTCATCCCACCACCTACAGGCATGGTCACCTACCTGGGTCAGTGGCTGCCTTTTCCAGGTGCTTCCTGCTGCCATAATACAATGTCATCTGCCCTTATCTGCTGTGTGCAGATCACTTGCACAACACACTGTGAGTTTTCTGGGCAATGCCATGTCCTGGTCTGCTCTTCTGCTTGCCTCTCTTGCTTTAATCTGAGGTGAGTCATGTGCTTCACACCTGACAGCTCATCCTCTAGAAAGTCCACATCAGCTCATGTGCTCATATTGTAGCTACTGTGACATTTTTCATGTTGTGATTACATGTACTAATTTCCACAGTCCCCTAGAAGGCTGCATGGCAATCAGGTACTGCCAAATAATTTCCTTTAACTGACAAAAAGTTTACACTTTTCCAAACTAAGGGCTTGTCATATCACCTGTGGTATTTAGTGGGGTTTAGTATTTACCCTCATCTAATGCTGCTGAAAGAGAAGAAACAGCTCATCACATTCTTAATGCCAGTTTCCTAGCCTGATTAAATACTCCTTCATTCTTGCCTTCTGGGATAAGAATTTGGTTTTTTAATGTTTCTACTTTTGCCACAGAGACACTTATTTCTTCAGAGTGCTCATGCCATAGGAAAGAGAAGGCTAAGTTTTAGAACTGGAGCACTAATTGATATGTTGATATACCTGAGAAGACCAAGGTGTAAAGGTATTAATATAGCTGCCAGGGATAGCCAAACAGCCACATAATTTAGAGCAGTGTCAGGGTTGTTCTAAAATATGCAGGTGCTCCTGACCCCCAATGAACTCTCCATTAGCCAAGGATCATTGCAACTATTAGCCTCTGCTGCTGTATTCCCTCACTAGGCTGAACTAGGATGAATTTCAATTACTGCTCCATTCCCTTCCCTTCCAGCTTTATAGCCTCTTTCAAGAAATATCCCCTATCATGTTTCCAACACATTACAATATTCCAGTCAATTTTCATTAGTATAACTTTCATTCGGTTAAATTTCTTCCTGTGTCTTACGTGTTTGTGTTGCCTCCTCTTGAGCACTTTTTTCCTGGTGATAGACCGTGTCACTGGATCCTAACTACTCCCCAACTTCAACTTAATTGATCGGACTTGGCACGCTTCCTAGAAGTAGGACTGTGTAGGCTCAGACTGCACAAGCTTGGCTGTGCAGCTGGCCATGTGAGATGGCAATCTTGCATTACTTCTGGAAACCCATTCCCCCACTTCACTTCTGCATCGTGGCTGTCCCAATCAATAGCTGAGTAATTAAAATCCCTCATGATCAATGTTCTAGCTGTTTTACAGACTTCTCTTATCTGTAAAAACATTTCCTAACCTACTTTCTTTGCTTGCCCTGGGGGTCTGTAGCAATATCCAGGAATAGCATGACTGCATTCATTGTCCTTCCTCAGCTTCTGCCCAAACAGTCTCTGCTCTGACAGGCAAAACATTTGTAGTGTTTCCTGCTCTGGCCATGGATATATAATGCTGTCTCTGCTGTGATTGAAGAACACAGCCTGCCCCCTTAATAAACTGCATCTCCCTACTCTGTTTTCAGTCCATTCTAGCTGACACATTTCAGGAATATCACGCTTAGCCTTGGAAATGCATGTTTTCAATTGGTGACCTTATTAATATGCTCAGAGCATTTGTATAGAAGCTATTTTCTCCTCCCACCTTTGCTTTACATTCTCATTATCTCCTACAACGACAACCAGCGGATACACTACCAAGAGATCCATGCATTCCCTCCTTTAAATTCTTCTCCTCCCACACCACTAATCTAAAAAAATGGCTAGATCATTTCTTTATTAGCGGACAATCTGTTTGGTCCCATAGGGTGTGGAATAATGCAGGTCATCTCTCCTTTGTCGTTTTGCTTTCTCTGTTTTGTTGTTTACAACATGCCAAAGTCTCACATTCCTCCTTCCCTTGATGGCCCCACCTCAACCCCCCCAGTCTATCTAATCTATTAATTTGACTGTGTTAAAATGAGCCACTTGCATACTGAAAAATACCATTATGCTGCTTTCTTCTTCCATGGGCCAGCTGAGGTGTGTAAGGCTTTCTTTTTACAAATACCTGCATGTCTTCCCTCTACATAATTTTTAAAAATCACCATCCATTATGCTAGACTTGTTTTAATGCTCTTTTATCTGCCATAATCCACTGACTAAAAATACCCTATCTCTTCTCCTGGAAGCATTTAAGTTGTGTGCATTTGTGTGAGGATTTGGTGTTTTAAACAACTGTCTGCAACATCAACTCTGCCATCAACACTTCTCTGATCTAATTGTGCTGCAGATTTCCCCATGCCCATTTCATCATTTTGTGAGACCATGTCTTCTGAATCATTAAAACTCTAGGAAATGTTCTAGGAACTGGCACAAGCCTCCCTCTCATTATTACACTTCTTCCCTCCTTTACTACCACTTTTCAGTTACCCAGCCACTGTCCTTTATATCCTCCTGCTTCTGCTGGAACAGTGCTGCTTCTCCAGCACAAGGCTGTGCTTCCAATGCACTCATCCTGCAACTTGCTCACAGCTGGTTCTCCTCCTCCTCTGTCACTCCTTCAGAGTATGAAACCAGCCATCTGTCATCAGTGAACCTCTCATATCATTGATCTTCCCCAGCACATCAACCTGTCTTTCTAATTCCACTCTCCAGTTTCTTAGTGCCACAGCAACTGGCAGCATGTGTACATACATACGTGTGCACACACACAGGGTATTGTTCTGCCTTTACCAGTCCCCATGTTCAAAACACACAGCAGCTGAAAAAAAAAGAGATCTTTTTAGCTTTTTGTTTCTGAAATCAGGGCAGGAGAGGATGACTGCAATTCAGTTACAGACAGTAGCAGACAAATTGCACATGATTTCATGAAACAATGATGAAAGAAGAACCCAAAAATAACATAAAGCATCCCTGGTTCTTGAGGACCTGCATTCATGAATGATGCCCAGCCAAGCACTACAACTCCTAGAGAAGGTGCTACAATGACTTACAGAGCTTCTTTTCCCTTCTAGCAGGCAGCGCAGCACAGGGTGGGGTACAGAAATAGAACACTCTCCTTTCTCTCTCTGGCCAATACAGGTCCATTCTCTTCTGTCACCACCCCCAACACTTTTTCTTACTCCACCTGTGATCCATTCTCTTAGCCTTGAACTGTGGGCTCTTGTGCTGTGTTTGTACAGTCAGTTCATTGGCCTTGCCTCATTACTAGTGCTAGTAGCCACAATGGAGTGAGAAACAACAGTAATAACACTAATGTCAAGTAACTGTGAGGTCAATCCTTCCACAACATGAGTAAAGCCAGAAGGAGCTACTACTCTTACATGGTTTACAGGGTTGGGGGGGTTTTTGATCTCTCCTAATAGCTAAGCTTAGGTCCAAACTGGACTTGTGCCACTAATTCAGCCCCAGACTGCTCAACAGAGAAATCAGGCTGGCTGAAAGTTGCATCCAGGCTTTCTTGTTTCTTGGATCTATTTCTCTTAAAGAGTGCAATGAAGTTCTCTGTTTTATGTATACAGTCCTGCTGAAATCAGTCAGACCCTAGGATGACAGTGACTTCTGTTCTTGCAGGGCACAAAGATGTTTATGTTTCCAAAACAAAAAAAATCTATGGAAATGTAATTAGTCTTCTTTCATTTCCACTAAATCACGCTGTAGTCTCGTGATTTCCCTACAACTGATGATAGCAGATTAAACCCTACAGAGGCAATACAGCTTGCATCAAACATCGTGGGCAAAGTTCTTCTGTGTCAGCCTGCCTGCTGCATATGAACATTATACCCCTCTGCAAAAAAACCCTGCGATATTTTTTAGTAGAAGATATTCACTGCATAAGATCAGTGTCTGATTGTTTTTTAAACCCTGGGTGTCTTGTCTGGGTTTATCTTTTTTCTCAAAATGCTAAAACTGATTAAAACATATGATCAGTTAATCTTTGTCAAATTCCATCATTATGGGAAGACACCTTTGCAGTTGTGTACTGGAAAGAAGAGACATATTGCAATACTCAAAGCCCATGTCTTGCACATCTATG
>VYZT01046235.1:180891-206120 GCA_013400735.1 Pomatostomus ruficeps
GCACATCTATGCCTTATCTTACTTTTTCTTCAACCTTGGCCTTAACTGGTACCTGTAATCTTGCTAATTCACCTACAGAAATTAGAAGAAAAAAACTTGGCCTATGAGGAAGATGCTTCTTTGATATAAACCAATTTATTTATCAATTATATCCAGAAATTCTTGTTTCTCTGAGAAATTGTGAGGACAAGGAACTTCCCCATTTAAGAATTCAAGCCTGTGTCTCAGCAAAGGCTTTGGTCAAGTCTCTCTTGGATTTCTTCCAGGACCACCTCACCCTCCTTCTCTTACCTCCCACCATCTCCTCTGCACCCTGATCCCCACATTTGCAATGAAAAAATGCTTTGGCCTACACAAATTCAAGTTGACTGGCTTCCCCTGAAGCTTAATTCCTTAGGTGAAGTCTTTCACTGTCTTTATCTTTCTTCATAAGGAAAACTTCATCCATGTAACACCAGTGATATGTGGCTGCAAACCCATTTGCCTTAATGAGGTCAGCAACTGCCTGCAGATGACAGACAACTTGATTGCAGCCGTTAGCACATTCCAACACGACAAACACATATTTTTAGTGAATGTTTTAGTAAAAGGTGCTGGACTAACATTTCTGCAAAGTGAGGTTCTCTCTTGACCTACAACATGCATTTTTCCCATTTCCCTCCTGTCACCTACTCATGTATTTGGCAGCCCCGGTGGCCAATTTCAGCTGCTTGTCTTTGTGCCTCTACAACTGCCTCTGCTGGCATGCACAGGCTGCATCTTGAGCTGGGTCAGGGAGCTGATCTGGCTGAAAAGTAACAGGAAAAGTCAAAGATTGCTTTCAAGAAAATATTTTTTCTGAACTTGTTTTCCAGAGAATCATGGGCAATGGCTGGGGGTTTCATGCTTCCATAAGACTGTTGTCTTGGATGAAGTCCTATGGAAGTTTCAACTCCTCTAGGACAAATTCTGCCACATTTATCTCCTTCTTTCCATGGATGCCAGCAGTCTGTGGATGTCACTGAAGACAGTGTCACACATGCAGGAAGACCCTAGGATTTCCCACTTACTTAGAGCAGTCTGATAGCTGGCTTTGTTTAAGACTGATTTTAGAACCAAATTTAAGACTAAATTTAAACAACTTTTTCCTCCCCATCTGGTTCCTTTCAATAAAACTTGTTTCTAAACTTCTGTTCTTATATTGAAGACTTTTTCTACAAAGTTTCTACCTGAAAAAAATCTGATTTCATTTTAGCTCCTTCAGTAAGTCTGAGGAATCCATTCATATAGTTTGGCTGACAAAGACTGTCCATGCTTGCAGATGGTGTATTCAAGCTGTAAGGGTACTCTTGCAACAAAATACAAATGGGACAACAAAAAAAAAAAAAGAGAGAAGATCAGAAAACCAAGAATATTAGAGAAGTTTTAAGCAAGGACTTTAAACAAAGTTGTAATATACAGCACTCACAGAAACATCACCATGTCCACACCTAATCTTTCCAGCTTGGAAATGCTGAACTGCTTCAGTCAAAACAAACAAGCATTCTAAAACAGTCTTGACCAGTTAGAGAAAACTTTTCTCAGTTCTGCTTAGGCCTATATCGGATTTTCTGCTGGGATGAACTGCAGGTGCTTAATTAATTTGCCTAATATAACAGCACATGCCACTGGAGATGTTGTAAGGTATTTCACCTGGCAGCCACTGCTGCTCCAGAAGGGTTTGGTCTTTCATTATCACACCAGCTGGCTCCAAAGAAATATCCCAGATAAACATGGGTGTCTCAAATGACAGAACAAGACTGGGTTTAAGCAACTGAATTTCTCCCCTGTGCTTAAATGCCTATTGAAGTACAATGTAGTTGGGGGGGGAACCCTTTCACCTTTGTCTCCAGGCCCAGATATGTGCTGTGGCCATGGGCACACATGGAAAGCCACAGGGAGATGTGCTGCAACAAGTCAAGCCAAGGGCTCTTTCACAACTCACCAGCCAAGTAAAAATAAACAACAATAGATTTGGGAACTGATTCTTTTCTGTAGCTGCAATTCACTCCCTTCCTCAAAGGCTGAGCGTGCCAGAAACTGAACCAGCTCTTGTACCCTGATTGCTGGTTTGGCTCAGGCCCAGACATCACAGAGTGGAACAGGGCCTTCTGCTAACCGGGGTCAAGACTATCTCTGCGTTGCCCTCACTTCTCAGGGAGTCTCTCCAGGGATTGTCCTCGCCTTGAGCAGCAAGGTGCAGCCTTACAGTTCCCAGAAGTCTGGTTCCTCAGCTCATGCATGGACACAGGCTTAAGAGGCATGCTCTTTACCAGGAATCAATAGCAGCACTACAGCTCCTCACTTCTTCCTCTGTCTTCCCACACACTAATGCTTCCCTGCACGTTACAGAAAAGCTTACCTTTCGTCACTCTCAGTTGTTCCTCTACCTCACTTTCCCTTTAAAGCTGGACACACAGCTGAGCTCCTTGCAATTCACAGAAATAACCTCCCTGCAGCAATATTGACCCAAAAGTGCACCTGTAACTGATGAACACTGCTAGGATGGATGGCTCAGGGAAAAGAGAGAAATATGTGGGCCATGGGTGGTGGAAGGGAGGAGCTGATGGGTAGAATAGATTGCTAAACAATTTAATTGCTTTTTCTGTTTTCCTGTGGAGGAATAGGCAGGGTAGCAACCTTAGCTCAGCTACTGACTTTCTTGAGTGTGTGTGCAATAACATATATAATTAAAATAGGTATTTGCACACTTAGTTGTGCATTCTTTAGATACTCCACTGTAGAGTATATTGTAGAGTCATACTTCACTTCCACCTATAAAGAATAAACCATGTAACTCATGTGGGTGCCAGACATGTCAAACGACTAGTCTCTATAAACCCTGTAGGGAATGATAAATTGAGCTGAAAACTCTCATTCCAGCATTATGCATCCACTGTTAACCTGGTTTTCCCTCAATTGGAGGATTTTGGGTTTGCTCCAGTCAATACCTTCTCAGGAAGGAGAAAGTACATGATGAGATTCCTGTTCTGATTTTAAAAGCTATCCAGAAAAAGAGTGTGGGATGACACAGATTGGATAACAATGATTTTTTTAAAAAGGGAGAAACCCACTTCAGCACTGATGACTATAGGCTTAAGGATTTGTTGCACTCCAATATCTAGAGTCATGAGGGGAGATAAACATCTAAGTAGAGGAGTCAGTTTGGTGTATGAAAGATGGGACCTCATATCTTCCATCTGCTTGCAGTGACTTGAACCTATACATTTTCATTTCCACAGATCTGTGCTGACCAGTGGTCCATAAAGCAGGCTGGGATGCTGGAAATACTGTGTTAAAGCTGTTTCACTACACATGGAAGACACTGATATTCACTTGGCTGGAGGAATAAAGGAACATGATTTTATAATTCCCTGGTCATATCAGAGCCCTAGCCAGGGATTCAGACTGCATAAAGCAGAGATGGGATTTTTAGGGAATATCTTCTCTTATTTAACTTCAACACAATACATATTGATAAGAGCTGAGGTGTCCACTCAGAATTGTAAGACTACTCACGTAGAGCAAACAAAGTCAGTACCTCATTCCTCCAGCCCAGTTTTAATGCCAGAGACTTCTGACATTAAAACAGGACTTCTAAAAGTGGCAATCTGAAGTTTCTGGATGAACAAAACATCTTGCAACTTCAGCCATTGGCCATCTGACCTTTGAGATGGGCAGCCCTGCTGGTTGTACTTTGAAGGTACAGGGATGGAAAGACTCACTGGTTAATAACAGGAAATCAAGCCCGGAAGCACCATGGTGCTCCAGGGAATGATACATGGTAGCAGTACAAACTCAAGTAATAGGGCAGAAAAATACTGTCAGATGAGGAAATGTTTGTGAGAATTGGGTATTGGCTAAACAGTTCATTAAATCCTTCATAGTCCCATCATTGTTTCCCATTTCTTGTCTCAGAACTGTCTCAGCCAAGAACAAGTGGCTGTAAAGCAATTTCCCAGAACCAAGAACGCCAAAATACTTCTCAGTTCTAGTACTTCAGTTCTATTTTACTTTGGATTAGATATGAAGTGGTTGTTTTTATGTGAGTGAAAGAATGTGAACAGAGGGTGAAATCAAAGTGTGGTAGAAGTAGCTACAGCTGCCTTAGACTCCGGGGAAAACAGTGCAGTAGGAACAGACATAAAGTCGTAACAGAAGGTAGGAGAAAACAGCCAAAAAGTCTCCAGTGTTGGTTTGGATGACAGAGATTGCACAGAACTCTTCCCACAGAAAACTGTATGTGCCAATCCCTTTAGCACTCCTGACTTACAGCTAACATGGGTCATCAACAGACAATTCATTTTTGGACAAATCCTGATAGATTTCCAAAGCTGTGTGTAGGAGGAACAGGACTGAGCAAGGCTTGTGTGTTAATCATCATTCTGACAAAAGGCATCTATTTGATCTTTAATACTTGGTCACAGGCTCCATATGACACAGTGGACGTTGCAGAGAGGTGATGAGTGTGGATCTTACTTCATTATCCATGTGCTCCTGTGTATGGAGAGACAGTTCACATAGCCATCTGCTCTCACTGTGCAGTCATGCAACAGTTTTTCAGATCTTTGTCTTCTGATTGGCCTTCTTTCACTCTAATTTTCTGTCTTGTTTGAGCTAAGAAGGACAAATGACTAGAAAGCAGTGCTTGCTTTTGTCTGTCAGCTCATGGAATCACAGTAGAGTATTTATACCAGTAGCAGCTCTTAAGCAATTTGCAAGAATGAAACGGGACAGAATAGCCTTAGAGCATCCCCAAAACAGCTGAAGATAGTTATTTTTACTCTTTCTTTCCTTTCCACCTGCATTCTGTCATGGCAGATGGCATGCTTAAAGAGGAGTCAAAAATAAAAACAGGGTATATACTAACTCTTCAAAGTGATGTGGAACAACCTGTGTTTTGACGCTATTAATCCTGTCTTCCACCTCATAATAATTAGATACTGTCCCTTATCACACCTCTTGCCTCTGTTTTGCAGCCAAAACCCACTCTGGTCCCCAGTTCGTGCACACAAAAGAGCTGGTACAAATAGTACCTTCATACATTTGAGGTCGTTCTTACCAGATGTTAGAACTAATTAGTGCTTTCACAGCCTTTGGGCTTTTTTTCTGGCCACTGCACTTGGTCTAATAAAGTGAGTTAAAACAAAGCAGGTTTGCATGCTGAAGTTCCTTTTCAGCCCAACAGGGAAAGTCTTTGAGGGTGTTTTGTCTTTGCCACTCTATATAAAACCCCTGCAGCTTCCCAGACATCCAACCAATCTTAACTTCATCTTGAAATAAAAAAAAAGGTACCAAGAAACCCAAGCTGAGCACATAGATTTGCCTGAAAAGATTGGCTAGACATGGACCCAATGGGATATCCAGGAGCAGTCTATATTCTCTCTACTTTTTGTGCTGCATAGACAACTCGCTAACAACCTGTATGCCAATTGCTTTAAGGAGAGGAAAGGACAGGCTCAGGGATGAAAAGATACAACCAGACAGTTATAATTCAGACTTTCATAAGGCTTTTAGACTCAGATGCTCCTGAAATTCATTTATAAAACCATCTGAACTTTCTCACTGAAGGAATATCAGCAGTGATACCATTGTGGGGGAAAGAAAAGATCTCAAGCTTTGAAAATATGACCATAAGTGCTTTGCTGAATAGTGTTCAAGTGGGTTTGAAACTAGGCAAAACGAGTTTGTCTGTCCCTACTTAAAACCACAGATTAGATAAGTATGAAAATATTTTCTCTGCTAAGCTATCAGCACTTGGCTTCTCTTTTAATTATAGTCAAATAATGTAACAAAGGGCAATTTCCATAACATTTATTCTAACAATTTCTTACATTTTACATCACAGAATTATTCTGAACTTTTATTAGGACATGTACAACACCTACTACTTTGTACTTTACGGGGATGCTGATGCTTCTGAAAGAGCAGTAAAAGAAAGATACCTGTTAATTGCCTAGCACCTTGCCTTCAGAGAGCTGTTTGGAAAGACTCAGTAATTCTTGCACACTTTGTACTCTTAAATACAACTGCACAGGTCTTTGCTGATAAGCCATCTCACAATCTGAAATCACTTGATTTCTGACAATGTGTTAACTCTATTGTCTCAATTTCCACTTCTCAGCCTGGCACTTCTTCAGCCGTACACACACTGGATTATCCATAGTGAGTAAACAACTGATCCTGAGAACCATACCAGTTTTCTTCACTAGAAGACTATCATGAAAATGATGTGAAGACCAACCACTTGTGCTAGCCTTGATGTTGTGGTTTTAGTAGTGGGGAGGGGGCCATAAAGATGGCTCTTGTGAGAAGCTTCTGGAATTCTTCACTATTTCCAGCAGAGCCAATCTCGGATGGCTCTGAAGATAATGGACACACCACTGGTCATGTTTGGGCCAATTAGAAATGTTGGTTATGCCTCTGTGATTACATATTTAAGGAAAAATCAAAACAAAATGTACACGCAGCTGCTTTTAGTTAGAGAAGGAGGAGGATGTGAGAACATGTGAGGGAAAACAACATGGAGACACCAAGGTTAGTGGAGAAATAGGGGGAGGAGGTGCTCCAGGTGCTGGAGCTGCGATTCCCCTGCAGGCTGTGGTGAGCCCATGCTGAGGCGGGGTGTCCCCCCTGCAGTCCATGGAATCCATGAGGGATGCAGAGCCACCCGCAGTTTGTGGGTGAGGTGCTAAGGTTGGAGCAAGGAGATGTCGGAAGCCACAGCAGCCAGGGATGCCAGAAGAAGCCGCAGGAGCCGTAGACGCCAGGAGAAGCCGTAGCAGGTGCAGCCCAGTGAGAGACAGAGCCTGAGATAAAAGTCCCGCAGTTTGTGGAGGAGGTGACCACGCTGAAGCAGGTGGATGTTGGAGGAAACTGCAGTCCAGGTGGGAGACCCGGTTGGAGAGAGAGGGGCCCTCTGCTTCTATGCTGGAGCAGTCCTTGGAGGACTGCACCCTGTTGATGAGTAAACCCATGCCATAGAAGTTCACAGAGAACTGTCTGTCGTGGGAGGGACCCCACGGCAAAGGCAGAGGGAAAAAAACTCCTCTCCTTAAGCAGGTGAAGAAGATCCTGGAAGTGGACTGACCTGAACCCCCACACCCTGCCCCCCTTGCACTGTTGGTAGGAGGGAGGGAGGGGTGGGGAGTGGAAAGAAGGGTGTCTTTTTAAAGGTTTAGTTTATTTCTCATATCCTCCTTCTAACTCTGGTAGTAATAAATTTCACTTTACAACTTAAGTTGAGCCTGGTTTGTCCTTAGAGCGTTTTCTCCCAGTTCCTTATCTCAACTCATAGACCTTTGGATTAATTCCCTGAGTTTTTTTCCCCCCCCCCTCTCGCTCCCTCCTCTGCCCAGCTGTGGCAGGGGAGGGAATGAGTGAGCAGCTGCCATGGGTGCCTAGCACTTAGCCAGAGTCAAACCACGACACTTGAGCTGTCCTTTTTTCTCCCAAAATTTGAATCAGGTACTTCCTCTGAGTCTGAGAAAATAATGGCTCATGTTTCACAGATGCAGCCTTATTTCAATTGTCAGAGAACTTTAAATTAACAGGTAAATGCTTAGTGAAAATATTAGTGGCATCTTTTTTAGGGGAGAACATTTGAAACTAAAGAAATTATATCCTTGAAACAAAAAGGAAGAGTGAAGGGTCTTCTACATTATTATTTAGAGAAATGTCATGGAAAACCAAAGCATGAAATATTTATAAACTCTGCTTTGAAGACCCCTATAAAACGCTACTGAGTTTCTTTAAAATGAATATGCAGTCCATGATTTCAAAGCTTACTGTATCAGGTCCTCAAGGTCTTTTAAAACAATTCATTTTCACTTCAGACATGAAAGGGAAAAATGAATGTAACAAGTCTCAAAGAAGGCTCAAATCTTTGCATTTCAGGTTGTGGGTTTGGTTTGCTCTTTTTTATTGATCATTTATGTACTAATTCTAAAATGCATTGCTCATATTTAATGTCATACACTAGAAAAATAGTTCATCTAGGCTACATTTAAGGAAATAACATATCTTTTTTTAAACTCGTAAAATTAATTTGGACGAGTTCCTATACTTAAATAAAAAACATTCAAACCACACTGCTCAATATTAGCAATAATGCCATCTAGTAGATATCTCCTCAAGAAACTTTTGATCTCAAATGTTACTTTTGTTGTTGTTAAAGCTGAATCCTATGTACTTGTCCCCTCCATTATAGTAAGAATGATGTCCCTTACACAGCCTGAGCCAGTGGCAACAGACTTGTTAAAAGCAAAATGTTTTATGTCAGGTCTGTAAAAAGGAATGAAGGAAACATTTAAATTTGAGACAAAATCTCCCATTGCTGCATTTTCAAAGAAAAACCAATCATTTGCGAGACAAATCATCATTTTTTCCACGGCAGACAGGGATTTTCTTTCTGAAAGGATATTAAACTCCTAAAATGTTATGCTCTATCTGAAGCCCTGAACTCCTCTGTTCACAGCACAACATCAGAGAAGGAGCAGTTCTTTGTTTAATGGAAACAAAATCCCCAGAAAACTAGGGCTGTTCATCCTCCATTCTCAGAGCTTTCTTAGGAGCTTTAAGATACTTTACTGCTGATGATTTTGTGCATTTCTATCTGGAAGGCAATGATTTATTTTTCCATTTTCTGAAAGGAACTGGAGTGAACATGGCTGTTTATTTTTCTACTTAGATAGTGCCTTACCATGCCAAGACAACTCTGAGCACCAGCCTCATCAATTAATATCAGCACCACTCTGAGAATGGTGTTTGCTAAGAAACTGTTGCTACAGAACAAGCAAAATGAGGACAAAACATTGGGCCAAATGCTAGAAGAGGGAGAGGGGAGCCAGGATCTGTGGATCCTGGCCCAGGGAGCACAGACGGGGTAGTGCTGTCTCCCTGGCATACTCCCCTCCCCTGCAGACCACCTCTCTCACCACCACCACCTCCTGGCTTTGGGCTCTACACCTGGGTGGGAGGGGCTGTGTTGGGATGCCATTCACACACCATATGGAGCCTCTCTCCATGTGCAAACCAGCATAGCTAAATGCTGATTCAGCTGGGGCTGCGAAACCACACCTCGCCAGGCATCTGTGGCGCTTTGGGACATTCCTTCATCCAAACAGGGAAGAGCCAGCCTTGGAAGAGACTCCCCGAAATAGCTGTGTGCACCAGTTGCCTTCCTGTGATAAAAGTGAGGGGAAATAGCAAGTTCACCTTCCCAGGTTACATGTGGGGTACACTGCAAGCTGTAATTGCTGCTGCTGAAATGCTGCTGAACTGGCAGCATTTGGACGGAAAGTGAGCACTCACTGTGACATTTGCCAGTGTTTTTTCTTCTTCTGGATGGAAGGAGAGAGGTTGCTCAGTGGACTCTCTTTTCTCTGTATTAGCACACATGTACAGCTCCAGCTATGCCTCATCCATGCATTTCTTTTCCTCTCCCTGTGGTCCCATATTCCTGCAGCAGTCCCACCAGAAGTGCTATGTTAGTGACTTTTAACAATTGCTTTGCTTGATCTCCACAAGTAACAGACTCAGGTGCCCTCTTTACGCCATCTGCAGTGGTGAATAGCAAAGAGAAAACTACAGGCTTTGACCAGTGAGACATAAATGCCTTTTTGGGCCATAATTATGAGCGTGGGCCATAACTGTGAATGATGACAATCAACTGCTCATGGAGGAGTACACAGACTAACCAGCAAGGCAAACAAAATAAACACAGCAGAGAGAGGAGGCAGGGGAGGAGGGGAAAGAGAGGCTAAAAAGCAGGAGTAAATGATTTATTTAGGATCCCATAGGAAGGTACTAAAAGAGCCAGAGATAAGACTCGCTTCTTACCTCCCAATTCAATGTTCTGTGTATTGTAGCACACAGGCTGGGCTGTTTTGCTGCTATAACACACCACTCATTGTACACTTCAAAGTTGATATTAATATTTTCTCTACCTCTTTACAGGATCCCATAAAAAAGAATCTCTCTGCCTGAATGTAAAAACTATTATCAGGCATGCAGTTGACCAAATTCTGCCCAGATGTTGCAGAGTGGTTGCAAACTATATGTCAGCTGTTCTTTTTGCTGCTCACCATGCAGTCAGCCTCTTCATCTGGCCATATGGAAGATCCATGGGAAAAAAAGAATAGCTATTTGTGCATTGGTATTGAAAGTCAGAATAATACAGCCTTTAAGATTTAATGGGTACTCAAGCTGGCTTACAAATAACCTGCTTTGTCTGCATTATTTTGTCTATGTCTTTCCTTATGAAAAACAAAGAATAGAAAAGAAAGATCAAAGATTTCAAAAGCAGCTTTGTTTGGAAAGCCAAAATGCCTGACTCCCTTCAAACAACAGGGAAGGCTTCTATGCACAGGCTTCAGACTCACACTGCACCTTGGACCACTGCAGTAGATGAAGGCTCCACAAGAAGTGTTTCAACTCCGTGTCTCCCCACATCCTCTCCTTCCCCACAGACACAGCCCAGCAAAGCCTGAGGTCTAGTCCTCCTGCCAGCCTGCCTGGAAAACCTTTTGCACAATGGAAATAGCAGCAGTTCCCGAGGGAAGGGGAACACACAAATTATTAGAAATTGATATTTCTTGTTAAATAGGATAAGGCAGAAATTTGTAATATGATTCCCAGACATCACTGAAGCCAAGGGGAGATCTGAGGTGGAAACTCAAGCTTTTTATCACACTGCATTTGCACAGTACAATGGAGATCACATCTCATATGCTGGAGGCTGATGTCTTGCAGCCACCAGGGTTTAGGTGGGCTGGAGTTGCAGCTATGCCAGTGGTGGGATTGGGGTGGGGAAGAAGCTTTGGGAGGCTTGGGCACTTCAAGTTTAAGCAGCCAGATTGAGTACCTACAGACCATGCACTCCTAGGAGTAACTTAGAGGGCCTCAGCTGGGCTGGCACCAGTATTTGTACACTTACAGCGCTGCTGGGAAACTTCTTTTTATCCCTGTTGACTCTTTGGGCAGTCTAGGTTCAGAATTTAAGTGCTACATTCACAGTTTAAAGCTAAACTGTGATAAACCATTTTCTTCTTGATGGACAATGCCTCACCATGTCAAAAATCTGTTCTTCTAAGCCCAGGAACCTGCAGGGACCAAACTCTTGGAGACACAGCCTTCAGCAGTGCCTGGCTTGGGGTGCAGGGTCCAGCCAGAACGCCTTTGCACGTGTGAGCACCTGTTTGTCCGCAGTTATCTGCTTTGCATGTGAAAGCCTAAGCCTGTGCATGGCCACACGGGCGCAACTTCAGACATTTGATAATTTGGCCCTGGCTGCGCTGTCAGCTGCTGTCACTTTCTGTTTAGCGCAGCGTTCATAAGGCAGCAGCTAATGGGGCGGGAGCATGGGGAGGAATTCTGGCAAAGACAAGTCGCCGGGATATTTATTTGGCCGTCCTTATGTAAAAGAGTGCAAAAATGGAGCAGTAAAATATTGTAAAACTTAAGCTGATACTTCCACTAATTCGAAGTGGCAGTTTTTAAATAGGGTTGCTTCTGTTTGTCACTTTCAATCATAGAATGCCGATAGTGGTACTTAGAAGGACTTAATAGTCTTAAGAAAATAAACTGTCCCCCTCCCCCCAAAGCAGAACAAACAGAGCCATATTGTCATGCCTTGAGATACATCAAGTGTGCCGTGCGGGGAGGGGGTGGCTGCGTGCTTCCTCCTCGGCCAATGCAAGTGAAAGTGACAACTTGTCAAGTCTCCCGTCCTGTTCACTTTGCATTCTGCTCCGTTTCTTGTGCTCTCTTGCCTCTCCTTGTCTGCTCTTCCCATTTCCAGTCCTAGTCTTCAAAAGAAAAGGGCACTCCCGTGTCGGCAGCTTTTAACTGTGCTTTATTTGTGCACACCCTTTTCCTGAATTGAAAATAACTCCTTTCCTCTACTAGTTTTCACATGTTCACAGGACTTGTACCTTAAGTGAGGCAAGGCACAGGCATGACTTTGGCTTTTTGAGGGAGAAGAGGCATTTTTCCAGGTAGGGAAAGCCAGAGTGGCAGGCACTAGTGCTTCATCCCCTGCACACAGGCCAAGCCAGAAACAAGCAGTAGACCTATTGTGAAGCAGGAGGCTCCCATGCCATGTCCTCTTTCTCAGCCGCAGGATGAATCTGTGCCATTTGCAGTTGTTATTGCAAAACCCCTGCAAGGTGAGGGTCAGGGCCTTGCCTGGACTAATCCTGGTCTTGCTAAAGGGCCAGGGATGTGCTGCTTACTCAGGTTTATGCTACATGGGGACCTCTGGGCAGCAGCAGCCGTAGTATCAGAAGTGTACTACATTTTTCACACGCCCACCTCTTATTCTTCATTACACACCCTGTTCCCCTCACTCTGACCGCAGCAAAGTGCTAATCCAGTACCTTCTGTGGATGGGCTTCCCAGATTTAAGTGAGGGAGGCGAGGCTCTGCCTCGAAGGACATGCACAGATAAAACCCAGGTACTTCCTCTTTAATATCCTTTGTCAGCTTCCTCCACGACCTGTTCAGAATCAGTGCCCGAATGACTTTGCCAAGCAAAGGCAACAGAGTCAAACCAGCAGGGACTGCTGTAGGAAACCTGCAGGCAGCAAGCAGAGGGGCACGGGGAGGGGGGGTCCCTCCAACACTGCCGAGGAGCTGTCTCAGTATGGAAAGCATGTTGGTAGGGCTGGAGAGGGACTGTGCAGCCAGGAAACACAGAGGACACAAGGGTCACTCCAAGTTGCTTTCACAACAAACCTCTTTTCCTCATAAATAAACAAGCAACAATAACAACAACAACAGCAAAAAGCTGTACAATTGAACTAAAATTTCATTTGAATCAGAACAGAGAGGTAGATTCATTTTCTAGACTGAAACTCAGTCTAATAGCTAAGATAAGAGAGGGCGTGTGCGTTTGTGTGCGTGCGTGTGTGCAAATCCAGGAGGGGGAGTCAGATAAAAAAAAAACGATTAAGTTCTTGCCTGAAAGTAGTTAAGCTGTCATCTTAAGCTCACTCTGCCAGAATTATTGCTGTTTATTCATAAGACTACTAAGGAACAGATGTTCACCTGGCCAAGCAAACCTCCTGAAAGGAAGATACCCATATGTGACAGTGATCAGAGTCTGCTCTGATACTTAGAAAAAAAAGTTTTGTTTCCTGGTATTGGTTGAAGCATAGTAGAAGAATGAAAAGGAGAAAATAAAAGGTAGGTGGAGAGGAAAAACAAAGGGAGAGAGTGCAAAGACACAAATAAGAGCCAAGGTGAAATTACAAAAGCTAGGGGGAACTCAGGGACATTTCTTGAACATCAGCAAAAGCATTTGTAAGGACAATAGCTACACAAGAGACAGCATAATTAAAAGAGAGCAAGCAGGAAAGAGTCGAATTTCTTTTCACAGTTTCTTTCTTCGCGTTGTTTCAAGTTAGCAGGCAAAATGTGCAAGCAGTGTCCATTCTTCTCTACTTCCTAATGTATTTTCTTTGCTTAGTCTTTTGTCTTATTCATCTAATGGATTTAGAGTATTGGGATTCTTTTGTGTTGAAGTTTCATGAATCAGCCTGTCTGCCACAGCCTGGGACAAGCACATCCCCAAACACAGTCCAGAGTATAAACCAAAGGAAACACAAGAGACAAGAAAGACACAGACTGATGGGTACCTTAGAGGTAAGAGGAATTTCATCCTGTTAAATTTCTAGAGGGCTGCTCACTGCAGCTTGGGGCTGTCCAGGGCACAAGCAACTGGAACAAGCAGAAAAGCAAAAACTCAGAGGGGAACTGGGAACAAGGGAGGTGATACAAGGCCAAAGAAAGATTAGGGGCAGCTGCATTAACTGGGGTCCTGCTCCCTCTGAACTCACCATCTGGCAGCTCCAGAGGTGCGGGGCCGAGGGGAGACAGAGGGAAGGTTCACTGTTTGGCATTTCTCCTCATCCAACAGGGAAACAGGACACAAGCCTCTGTCCCACTAGTAAAGGATGCTTGGGACCTGAATAATACTGTGGGGAACATGCAGTGGCCATGTTCACATTTAGTATCTTTTTAAATGAAAAAAGCTCATTATACTATGGCATTGCATAATCATCCCTGGAAGATACCACTTCTTCAATTACTACTTTGCAAGAATCCTATTAAAAGGCAATAAGCCAAACTGTAAGTTAATTTTGAGTGGTTTTTTTCACCCAGCCAGATCCCCTTGTGTTCAGAGCAATGGGTGATGAAACTATAGCCTAAACCATGTCAAGCTGTTCTGCATACACCACAGTCGGTAGAATATTCCTTCTGCTGGAAAGATCACTAATTATTCAGTCGGCATTTACCTGAATAAGGCCTCAAGATTTGGTCCAAAGACAGCAAATGTTCTTTCTTGATTATTTTTGCAAATTAAATGAGAAGAATTTAGAAAGAGAGCATATGAAGCTTATTTGTAAGACAGATGTTAAACAGACTAGCAGCTTCCCAGTATCCCTCTAATACTTATCCCCAGTACCAAAATATATTCCTTTAGCCTTTATAATGACATGGGAGTACTTAAGACTTTATTGATAGTATCCTGAATGGCTTTACAGGTCAAGAAGCACGAAATTATTTATTATATTAATAACATCTTGCATCAGATTCAGGACATTTTGGAGTAGACAGAATTTTTCAATTAATAATTTGCTCACTGAGAAATGCAGTTTTGAGACAATCGAAAGTATTCATTAATACAAGGAGTCTCAAATAGGGGAAGTTTTTTTTCTTAAATGTCTTATTTTGAAATCATCTCTTGTATCATCTGACCTAAAATAATACATCCTATCTTTTGAGGGTGCTTGGATTAAGAACTGAAAATCTCAGGGACTCCTACAGCTCTGAGCCAGTAAAACCTTTGAGATGTCTTGGAGCATGACTGTAATTTCCTTATGGTAAGCTCGGGGTGCTCCACTCCAGCAGGAATGGGACAGATGTGTGCTTGGTCCCTTTCCCCACCTTTCAAACCTACTTCACCTGCTCACAGCAGCCTCTGGAGTGCGTGAGATGTAACAACCATTAGCACACAAGTTAATGAACATACGTCGCCTTTCTTCCCAGCCCGGCCAGCAGCAAGAGTCATAACAGATTTCAAGATACAGCATATCAGGATTGTAAAGCAACTATTTGTTAGCCCTGGAGTGAAGTCAAAATATTACTCAGCAGTGTTAGGAATAGCAACTGGTATCTGAACAATATTAGGATACTAAAATAGATTTATTAGCTTTTGCTTAATACAGTGCATCTAGCCTTCTGAAAAACAGTAATGTCAATAATGAGGCATTTGGTATAATTTTTTCTCTTTGTGTACTTTCCATATAAGCTTCTGTTCTGTTTACAGATCCAAAGATGATTTTCCCAATATCCAGCTCTGCCATGTCATCCTAAGACCTGAAAATCTATCTGCCATCTCTCTGCTAGTAAGAACCTCAGCAGTGGTATGGTTTCCACTGCTCAGACCATTCCTGGGATCTGTGCTGTCTTGGAGGCCCAAGAGAGCCCTGCTCACTCTCCCACGGCTGCTCTGGATGTTGACACACTGACAAATTCAGCCACATAAGACCTAAGTAGTCCTCCAACAATTTGCCCAACTCTCTTTTCACTGTGTTGAGTACAAGGCCTCTGCTTCCACATGGCTGCTTTTTTACATTTTAAACCAAAACCATCTTTTTACAGGGAACAGGAAGAACATACACCAGGGTTTTGGTTGCTGTAAATGAGCATAGTTTTACTAAACTCAACAAGGTTCCATCAGGCTACAAAAGCTGAGAAACCATCTCACGCACCAAGGGAACAGTCACCATGAAGCAACATATAAGACCTTTTTTAGGCTCAAACTTCCAAATGCTGAGTGTGCAATCTTAATTGAAGTGAGTCATTCTTCCAACACTCACAGAGCTCCAATATGCTCCAAGACACGTAATGAACTTGTCCAGGCTCAGAACATTTGACACTGAATCTGTCATGGATCAGATTACTTCACTGTCCTACTTCTGAAAACATGGGGACCTTATCTTAGCATTCTTATGTGCCCATCTTAAAGAAGATAGCTGGGGCTGTCAGTGTGCAGAGGTGATGGATGATGCTCTGTTAAGGGGATGGCACTCCCTGAGAAAGAATTCCTAGGACCCAAAGATGTAGACAACCTAGATATATGTTGCTCACAATCTGCCAGCAAAACCAGAAAAAACAGGAAAAAAAGTTATTTCTCTTCATATTAGTTCAAAATCAACCTGATTTTTAATTCTGGAAAGTAATCATGCAAAAATAGTGTATGCCCTCTGCAACATTACTGCAATAAAAAGGATAAATATTGAAATTCTGAATGCTTTTTGTCATAGAATTACCACTGTGTTCTTTAAAGGCTGACCTGAAACACATATTAAACGAATTTTAAAAGCAAGGAAACACAAAGACAAAAAAAATGAAATTTTTATAGGGAGGTTTTAGTTAGACACACAAACATGGATGAACTTTCACATATCTCTGAAATTATATCTTTACCACAACCATTCAAACCACTGCCTTGCAATTACCAGCAGTCCAGCTGATGCTCTGGTTTTCTCCAGTGTGGAGAACTAGGCCTTATCACTTCCTGCCTGTTTTGAGCCCTCTCCAACTTTGCTCCTTCCAGCAGCAGTGTTTCTCGGCCCATTCTTGATAACACCAGGGAGGGGAAATGGTCTGGAGGAAGAAGAGGCTATCAAGGCATTTGAATTTCCCAAGAAATTTCTTCATGCAACATTTCTAAAGGCTTGTGAACAGTCCCTGTAACATCCTGACTCTTTTTTCTTACTGATTAGTACATCAATGCTGGTCATTTCCTCTGCCTCCCCCCATCGCTATTTCTTATGCTACTTAATCCACCTATTCTTGTTTCATTTCACTCTATCCCCTCTCCCCTTTGACCTAGATTCCATCCATTTGCAAATGCCTTCTTTGATATCCACACCAGTTCTTTATCCACTGATGTACCTCACATCCAAACCTGCCTACCAACCTAAGAAGCAATCTTTTGTATGATACCAGATCAAAAAGGTTTCTTGAGGATCACATGAGTTGTATCCAGGCCTTTCCTCTGCCAGTCTTTCATAACTCCCCTTAAAAATTCCACTAGGTGATCTCTTCTATGCACTTACAGACAGTATCTGCTGTAATATTCCGACTCTCTCAGTCCTTTTCCTTCCTTCAGACCCTGATTTATGATTCTTTTCTCTTCCAACTGCTACAATCAATCAAACCCATAGACATGCAATTTTCTAGATTTCCCTAGACCTATTTTTGAAGTACCAGCTGAATTTCCTTTAGCCTGTGATATTGGTACTGTGGAAAATGCCAAAGCATCTTTCCCTCGCTGCACAACTGTGTTTCTGAAGCACGACTTCCATGTTATCTTACTGAGTGCCATGCTTGTGAAGATAACCTTGAGCACGTTAATGGACCATAAACCAATAGTTATCTGACATGGCAGATAGCCGAAAACTGTCTTTGAGAGGTGTGGACAGCCTCATTCCCCTCACCAGCATGTTAATGCTGAAACAAAAATTGACAATTTAAATTCCAACATTATTAATGATTCCACTGATGATCGTTTTAGCAGATGCATCCAGCCAATGCATTTACTCCACAATCCCAAGCTGCCTCCCATGCCTTCCCAGGTGCCAAAAGCTCCAACTGTCCCCCTACCCAACTGCCAAAGACTTCAGCTTCCCCATGGCAACTCCTACAATGCAGTTCTGCATTGTCATTACAGCACTGAACCAAGCAGGGAGTGAATGTCAGGAAAATAGCATCAATTAAATTGATTTCAATATCAAAATAAATAATACTAATTGTTTTATTCATTTAGGTACTTAGTTGAGTAAACTTTTATATAAATTTAATTTAAACAAATCTGCTATTGAACTGCAGGCTGCTTCACCAGAAGGCTGCAGGACTAAGGATGCTGCCAAATAATTGAAGTCCAGTTTCTTACAGAGTCCATAATCCCCAGAACAGAAATACTGATGTAAGAAGCTAAATCCTACATTATATGCCACTTCTTTTTTTTTTTTTTTTTATGTGAACCCTTTGGATGCAATCCACAGCAAGGTGACAAATATTATGTCACCAGAATCTTCCCACCAAGTCCACAGAGCCCTCCTGATCCATGGAAGCCTGAAACCTGTAGCCTATCAGCTCTCTCCTTAGCCATGTATTTTCCCACAAACAGGGTCTTAAGTGTGCCTGCCTGGGGATATCCTACCTCTCTTGATGTTTTCTACTGAAAACACAGCTTCCCATCTGAACAAGTTATTTTTCAAATCTTCAGGTATTCTAATTTCTTAATAACCTGTTCTGGCATGATTTTGCTTTCCTTCAGTGTTTCTTTCTCTTCCCTAGGGAAATTTATGCTTGTTTCTGACACCTGTGTCTGCCAACATTACCTCCTTTTCAGAACACAAGAGCAAGAAGTGCATTGAATATTTTAAGCAATACCTATGTTTCCTTTCAATAATTTTTCTCTGCCATGTCTTAAAGGCCCTTCTGTCTCTTTCACAGGCTTCTTTTTTCTTGTGTACTTGAAAAAAGTCATCATTTTTCACAACCTCCTGTGAAATCTTTTTTCTCATTCTTTATCTTTGCTTTTCTTATAATTTTTATTACTTTCTGAACTTCACATTGTAATCTTTCTGGTCTGCTCCTGTACTTGATGTTTAATACTTCACGTATGCCTCTTTCTTACACTTGATTAATTGAGGGTGGGCTTGTTCATCATAGTGTGAATGTATTTCTTTCAAGCCTGCATATCAGATGGCCCTTGGGTATATATTAATTTCAGTTCTGCACATTTTCAGTTTCTCATCAATGTTCTTGTCCTCTCCATTACTTTTCATTCAGCTCTTCCCACAGACTTCTGAAACTCACACTGAAATTTTGGAAAACTATCTGCAAGCCCAAAAGAAAAACTTATGACATGCGACACCATGGTGACCAAGCTATCCTGGGTATGCCAAGCTCTCAGTCAATTTCATGTCTTTCCCAGGCCTAGGATCAATAGAGATCAAACTGGAAGTGGAAGCACCTTGTGGGCTGAGTGTGTCTTCAGCCAGAGGAGCATCACTAGATGGGAGCACATCACTGCACTGCCCTTTCTGGCACTTCTGCACTCTCTCCACACTTGAGGATGTGGGCAAGTGGGCAACATATCAGCTAACCACATCAGTCTGTTGAGGAGATGGACAGCTCAGGGCCTTGTTTTCATCACCAAAGTGGAGGAAAACAAGTTTGCTGGGCCAAGGCTGCATCCTGTAGCCTGTCCTGAAGTACCTCAGATCATCATCAGTCTCAGAGCTGAAATGCAAAGTCATTAAAATGAAATTTTAAAATGTCTTTGAGCCTGCATCATTTTCAGCAGTGATGTCCAGACATCTAGAGCAGAAAATAAAACAAAAAGGATTTGATTATGAATCCAGATTTTTATCTACGCTCACTCCCACTGAAAGCAGCCATGTCGATTATGTGATCTGGGAACTGCTGAACAAGGCAGCAGACATGGACCTCCACACAGGGCAATTCAGCTTTGCTGTCCCTGCAGGTGATGCTCCACTCATCTCCTTCAGCTCCACATACAAGATCCAGCACCCAGAGGTGCCATGAAGACTGGCAGCCTCCCATGAGGGCCTGTAAGGAACAAGTAGCACCCACTGCCTGCACCTCCTTCATGTGTGATAGATGGATTAGCTATTATGAAAGTGATTTAATACTTACAAATTATTTTCTGATATTATAGAGACTGTTTTTCTTTTTAGATACAGTTTTCTTTAAAAAACACTGCTCACACGTACAAACCACAGCCCTGGCTGTCACAACAACTGGGGTGAGCTGGTCAGGAGCTGCTGGCCACTGCTCTGGGGGAGGCTGGGCACCACACAGTGGGAGGTAAGCAATTGTGTCATAGATCTCTTTGGTCTCTTGAGTTTTATGTCCCACTCTCTCTCCTTCTCATTACTATTATTATTGTTGCTGTTATTATCAATAGTATCAATTAGTATTATTATATTTTCCTTTGTTTCAACTATTAAACTGTTCCTATCTCAACACACGAGTTTTACTTTTTATTTTCTCTGATTCCTCTCCCTACTCCAGTGGGAGGGGGAGTGAGTGAGCAGCCGAGTGGTACTTAGTTGTCAGCTGGGGTTAAACCAGAAAACTTATTATAAGATTATTACAAGTTTTATAGATGGGCACATAGAGTACAAGCAGTAAATATATCCTAACTCTTGTAAATGTGTGTTGCAGTTAAGGCCCTCCTCCTGTACAGATAACACAGACCTTTTGATATACTGTGAGTTCAGTGAAGTGGCTCAGAACAAAAGAAGTTCATCACATTAGTACATCTTTGCAAGAGTAGTAAAGTTTTTTACCACACATAAATATTGGTATGCTATTTCTTATGGTAGATGGCACAGTATCAACTAAATTTTCAGCTTTAGAATAATGCTTATCTCCTTCCTTCTTCCTATCCTTTTTTTTCTGTGACACAGAAAATTCTATATAAAATAGAAAAAATTGAGAAACCAAAATTTCAGGCTTCAAATAAATACTGATATTTTGAATTCTGAGACTTAATCCTGCCCCTTGTGGTTTAAGTCTTGAAACACCCTCATACAGACAGATGACAATTTACACACACTTTCATTCAGGTTCATAGTGTTCTGTACTACCAAATAACACAGATTTTTCATAAGGAATAATTTTTCTGAGAGCAACCTACCCTTTATTTCCTAGAGTTTCCATGTGAGATATCACACTGCAGCTATTCCCAAGGATCAATTTTTATTGATGTGGTTTATAGTAGCCCTTTTCTGGGAACTCCAGACACTTGTACCTGAATGCAAGAAGGAGCATAAGCCCTGCCTCAAAGACTTCGCTCCCTATTCAACTGGGTTTGGGGAGAGACAATTCTGCAAAGAACAGGTTCAAGTAATGAAATAGATATAAAATAAACAAATCCGGGTAGGAAAAAAACCCCAACAAATACAAAACACACATTAGCAGCCTAGGAAGAGCATTTAAAAAAAAAAATAATCTTCAACAGAGATGGCATCTTCCTTCCTCCTGGAACCCAGGTAAGAGAAAAGTGGAAAGTGGTTGTTGAAAGAGATGCAGTATGGGTCATGTTTGACTTGAGTGTGGCTAAAAGAGCCCTGCTCACTGTCACATCTGCATTCCCCCTCAGAAGCAGATGACAGCGTAAGATCCTCCAGTCCTTATGGCGTGCAGAAATTCACCATTTTCCCCAGCTATTCTTTTTTGTCTCTTACAAAGTTCAGATTGAGCCCTGAGGGCACTAACAAAGGAAAAAATGCTTCACAGCATTTTCCCCTTGCTATTGCTTTGGGGTATGTGTAAGATGAGATCAAGTCAGTATTACATGAGGAGCATTCTTAATTCACTGTGTGGTCTGCAGGCAGACTGGGATTTGATGATTTACTGCATTTTGAACAGCAGCACTGTGAAGTGAATTCAGGAGGCACTCTAACACATCAGCTGGGCATTTGCCATATAGTCTTCTGGTAGGCTGGGAGAAAAGAAGGGAGATTTAGTTGTCTGCCTTTGGCTGCCTCCACCCTGAAAACTGAGAGAAGCCTGCCGTCCTGCTGCAGGGAGAGGGCAGCTTTTGCTACAGCTGGCTGTCCTCCACCTTCTGAAATGCCCCAAGAGTAGGGGAGGTGGCAGTGCAAAGGTGCAGGCACAACCCTACTGACACCACTGTCTCTGGTCCTTATAGACACATCCTGGGACTGCATTGTGGTAAGAGGCCGCCTTTAAAAGGTTAACATAACCAACATCGCTATGTGTTGAAGTGAGGAGCAATTGCTGGATTGTGCTCAGCAACTTAGGGTGTCAAACCTTGCATCTGTAGGAGAGTGTTCCCATTTGCAGTTGCCGATGCAGGTAAGGCATCTCTTTTCCATAATGAAAAACTGTTTAATGCAGCAAATACAATGCCTGTCTCTTGGCCACAAACCCCTCAGACTGGAAAGCCGCAGACACAGTTTAGTCACCAACACCACTCCAGAGGATCTGCAAACAAAGGGAATTCCTGTCCTACTCACATCTGGTTCATCCACGTGCCACTCCTCTAAGGTAGGCCTTTTATCACCGTTTTCAGAAGAGAGGAACAGACCCACAAAAGTTTCCAAAGTCATTAGGGAAAACTGTGAAGTGGCAGGAACTGGATCACAAAAAGAGCATCAGGTGTCCCATGTTCTCTTGTCAGTATCTGTGTTTTTACAACCAGTTTTCTCTCTTCTTTTCTTCTCCCACCTCCCCCTGCCACTTCTTACCAAATTGTTCTTCATTTGCAAAAGACATGGCTAACTGACTTATTGACAGATTTTAGGGCCAAAAGAAACTACTGTGAGCCACTAATCTGGGTTGTAGGAAATCAGAGCTCTTCAGACAGCCGTTCCCGCAAGCAAGTCCACGGCTGTGGCCAGGACACTATTTTACAAATGAGAACCAGCATTTCTTTGTGTGTGTTCTGCTCACCTCTTTTGATTACATTTTCAATCTCATTTCTAGAGCATATCTATTACATTTCTAAGTGGCCATTAAAAAAAACAGTGAACCTGATTGACCCAAACTCATGTTAAATTTGTAAACTAAATAAGCTGAAGAAATTGTGATGAATATTTGATTTCTGACCTCACTCTGTTTATATTAAAAACATCTCTTTATCAGATGTAGAAATCTAGACGTATTTTAGAACAGTTACATAAAATACTAGGTAGTGCTCCACTTTTCTTAGAGATATTTAGGAGCAGCCAAACAATAGACAAGTCCACAATGAAATTAGATATTGACATGCAGTGAGATTTCTACATTGGATTTCCTCAGAAGATCAGTTTCTGACCTGCTATTTGGAACACAGCATCTTTAGAGATGTCTGCCTCTAAAATCCTGCATGATTACTGAACCTTGTTATTAAACAAGTCATTAAATCCATAGTGTTTTATAAACAACAGAAATTACATCACTTCAACATCTTCTACACAGATCCTGAAAAGGGTTCTGGTGTTCACTGCCTCTCTGGGAGCTACATCACTATTGCAGGAGGTGAACATAAAGTGCGTATAAGCAATCAAGGCTCAGAAATTATTTTCACAGTGCTGTATGTGTAATGAAAAAAAAAAAAAGAAAAAGGTATAATCTTATTTCAGAAAGGAGGTAAAATTATAGCATTACAGACTGTAACATAATATAAGGAGACTTTCCCCCTGCAACAGCTGAATGAAAGTTAGTCCTCAACAAGCAGGGGTGGCTATTGCCCCACATAGATTTATTTAATATGCTGGTGATTTCTTCCCTAGCTCAGGTATATCTACACAGAGCTGTACAGACAAAATCTAATCAGTTTTGCTGAATAAGGATAAATTTTTGAACAGAAGCCAACACATAGTTTAATTCTCACACTCACAGCCAGCACTGAAGTGTCTGTGTCCTGTGACTGGCTTGCAGCTGCCTGTGTAAAAGAGTTGCCCATTATTTGAAAAGCAAGCTAAAAGATGCAGGGAAAGCTCATCAAAGAGTCAAAGCATGTTTCATCCACAGTTAAAACATTTTAAAGGATCATAGTTATTAGAAATTCAAATTTTTCAAGTATTAAAAATAAATCTTTAATTCCCGTACAGATTCCTAGTATCCAGAGTATTTTATAGAAACATCTGGATAAAGGAATAAAGGCAAATCCATTGTGTTTCTAGACATTCCTGGAGCACCGATGTTCTTGAGATTATGCTATTGGATTACTGGTATAAAAATAATAAATATTTTCAGTACTTAAAGCTGTAATGCTTTATGTTGGATTTGAATTTTTGTCTCATTTTAGTAAAAGGTGGATGGAGATTCAGAGTCTCTTCCTTAGCCAGAAGGATGTAGAGAGTTTATTGCTTAGTGACCTATATTTTTCTCCTCTACATTATTTGAAAAGTTATTTAGCAACTTCCCTGCTCTTTAGTCAACCCTTTAAAATAGCTGTCAAGACAAAAATATGGTTAAGACTCTGTTCTTCATTCCCATGACATATGAAAGTGAGGGGTTTTTAATCTAAGCTAAGAATGCTGTAAAATATCCTGATCTGCACAAAATGCATTAATTTGTGTTTATTGTTTTAAATGAAGGGCAATAATACATAAAAAAATAAAAAGCTGTGTCTCACACAGAAGGGGTGAGAGATGCACCAAAATGAGATCTTTGGATATGTTTTCACAAGGTTTTGCAATATTACAAATACATTTTCTACAGGTCACTAAGCTAACCAGGGACTTAACGATGTAACTGGCTCGGGCTCCTGTTTGTTAACAGAAAATGTGTACAAGCCTTGCCAGAGGTGCAAGGACTGAGCAGTTACAAATTTCAGCCTGTGCCCAGAACATGGCTCCACCATAAACATATGGTGTGGTCACAGAGGCACCCCGAGCCTTCCCTGTCCGAGCGGAAAGCGTGAGGTACAGCGGCTCAGGAAGTGCTTTCTAAGCTCCATTTCTGCAAGGTCTTCACCCTTCCTGCTTACCATTTCCCTAGGGAGCAGCAGTGTGTTGTGGAAAGTACTGGTAACCAAAGACAGCAATGCAACGGCCTAAGCCCGATGGCTCCAGTCCAGTTTTTTCACTTTATTCACTTTACTGTTCCATCTCCTGTTGTTGTCTTTTTTTTTTTTTTCTTTTAACATGCAAGTTGCCATGAAAATTTTGTTAATGAAATATTTGCTTAGAAGTCTGCTCTGGGCTAGGCTGATAACCTATCTGTGTTTGAGTTTGGCTTCCCATATTCCAAATACTCATCTTCTCTCTGTTTAGCTTATTGATTGGTTTGGCAGGAAAAGCAGCCTTGTCATCAGTGACCAAGGTCAAACCAAACAAAAAGGGANGTGACCAAGGTCAACCCAAACAAAAAGGGACAGAAGGGGGGGGGGAGGAAGGAAAGAAGAAGTTGGGTGGATGAGCTCAATGAGACAGGAGTGGAATATCTGACCTCCTGCAACTTTCCTTTGGGAGATGGGTCCTGGTCTGCCCAGGAGCCCGCTGGCTTTCACAAGGTCACAAGAAATCACTGACATCATCAGAACCAGCACTCATAAACTGCAGGAGAGATGAGAGCTGGGAGTCAGTCAGAATCCACAGAGGGAAGGGGTGGACATGACCACACCAAGCCGGGTGCAAATTCCCAGAGGA
>VYZT01046237.1:0-23412 GCA_013400735.1 Pomatostomus ruficeps
CCTGCTCTCCCAGAGATGGCTGAGCCCATGCCTTCCCATGGGAGGACGTGAGTTAATTCCCTGGTTTCTATGCTTGTGTACACATCTTTTGCTTTCCCTATTAAACTGTCTTTATGTCAACCTCCAAGTTTTGTAGGTTTTACCCTTTCAGTTCCCTCCCCGATTCCTGGTAGGGGAGTGAGCAAGCGGCTGTGTGTGCGTGGTTGCTGACTGGGATTAAACCACAACACCTGGAAAGGACTATACAACCTCTTTATGCTCAATGATCCCATGCATTTAACTAATTTTGCTTTCAAAATGCTGGTGGGGACATTTATTTTCCAAGACTTGTGTCATGGACATGTCATAGCCCCAATTAAAACAATATATAATATTCAACCATTGTCAAACTTAAGTTTGGTGACTTGTTGAACATCACAACCATAATTTTTATGAGAACATTTATCCACAATAATGCAGATATCTCAGATAAATGCTGCCACTGTTATTACAGAACCTTTTATACACACAGAGCCTTAGCAGATTTATTACTTAGTTTTCTTCCCTCAAATCTTCTCGGTTTACTGTATGTCACAAATATAAACCCAGAAGACTGACCCTTCATAAATGCCATGCAAATACAAAACATTGCAATGCCTTTTGCAAACACATCAGTCACTCATCTCCCAAGGCTGCAAGATTTTGATCTAAGCTATTGCAGTCTTTCCTACTTTTTCTCTCTCTCCTTTGTCAGGTTCAGGATTGTGTCAAGCCCCAAGTGAGTGTGCTCTGCTTGCCCTACTCCTCCAAACATCATCTGCTTCACTTCCAATGGGAAAAGACTATCTGGCTTTTGTGCAGTTATTCTGCTTCCTTCAGAATGTGTCCTGGTACATCACAATATACCTTTGCTAGGCAATAGTGAATTAAGAGGATGCAACTTTTTTCATTTTGCATGCTAACCTCAGACCCCAGGTACTATCTCTGAGTGTTTGGTTTTCAGAATTACTCTCTGAATAATGCAGAAATGATCTCAGCAAATTACGTCCAGCCTTTGGTTTTATAGGATATCCCAATTCAACAACAGGTTCACACCAAATTTAGTCCTAAAGTTGGTCCCCTTCAGTCTGATGGAAATGTAAAGAGCTGATGGCACATGTTTCATAATAAAACATAACACAAATCAATCTGTTCACTCTCATGTTTGACTTCTGGATTCTGATCTCCCAGATGGCACTGATTACTCTGCATCCAGCAATTTAGTATCAATCTTTCTGACATTCTGGGGTCTCCATAGATAGAGATATCGATGCTCTAATTTATTAGACTGACATTTTCTGCTGTTATTAACCAAAAGGAAAGGAAGAATTGAATGCCAGTGTTCATCAGAATAGTTATTTCGATTCAGTCGTTAACTACCCAGTGCATAAATATAGTTGTTTCATGTAGAAGCAAGATGTATTGCTTTTAGCTTTGTATTTAGGGAACAGATCATTCAATTCCCATTGCATTTAATTTCACCATAGGGAAAAACTTAATGTGACTTATGAATAAAATAATTATAATCATGATTATTGAACAAGATGAGAATGAAGTTTGTCAGGAGCTGAGCAATTTCAATTCCTTGGCTTCATATTCTATTTACTGAATAATAATGTCATTTGGAAAACAAATGAAGACTAAGATTAGCCTTGCTAAAGAGAAGACAAGAACTGCTATTAAGCAACATTTTCTTTCAGGTTGTTAGAAATAATGTCCCATATGTTTCAGCATTTCTAATGTTGTAAATATTTTTATTTTTATGTAACTGACTTGAGCCATATGTCCTAGAGATTAGCCTGATCCTGCCATCATCTCAAACCTGATTAAGTCAGAGTCCATATCAAAGCGTCACGCTATTGGCCATGGGAATCACAAGACATGATTTTTCCTGCTTCTTGAGGACCCAGTGCTGATTATTATCACAGTCAAGGCTTCTCCTGGACTGGGGCATTTCTGTGCCATGCTAGGGGTTGTGTGTCCACATCACTACCGTGGTTTGACCATGCGACCACAGTTTAAGCAAATCATCACTACCTATCATGCAGGGTAATCTGAGGGCCTGCAAAGTGTCTCCATTTTGGGTGAACTGAAGCAGAAGCCAGACTCTGCAGGAGTGCCTCAGGTGCTTTGATCAGCCTTGGGTATTTGGAGACTGCCCAAAGTGGCCACCAGCTTGTGGACAGCATGGAAATCTGGCCCTCATCATCCACTGCTTCTCTCATCAGCTGTGCCACTGTCGTGCCATTCTTCCAGCCAACAAAGAGAGCAGTTATCCACTCAGTCCTCATGTCAGGAAAATGATGTTAGATGAGAAACTGAAGGTGTTTTGTAACTGATAGGAGTCACAGAACTAACTGACCCGTCTATTGTAAGGGCAGAAAGAGACTGCTGTGTCTGCTGTTGTATGTTGCAAAAGAGAAGGATCCCTCCCATCATTAATATCTGAACTACCCAGTCATAACATCTGCAAAAGCTGGAGGAAGCAGGGCAAATATTTCAAAAAGAAACCCAAGATTTTACATTTTCAAGTGGTGGCAGCAAGGACACTATATACGTAAAGATTTTTTCCATGGCTTATTACTCTCCTTACTTCAAAAAGTTTTGATTTCAAAACTGCTCAGTTTGCTGAGCTTCAGCTGCTCACCTTTGCATCCCTGAAGCAGCCATCTCATCCTGGTTTTGCTGCAGGGCTGTCCTGTTGAGGCTGCCCCGTCCATGTCCAACCAATGCCTCATCCAACTCCTCTCCATGGCCCCCAGCCATATTTGTACAGCTCATTCACGGGTCATCACTGCCCTTCTGGCCTTTGCTGTCCCTGATACATACAACACATGAAGTTTTTGAGGAGAAAGAAAGTAGTCTGAGGATTAAGCTTCTTTCCCTGAGCAGCTCAGCAAGAGCAAAGGCCGTGCATTATCTCTGCAGGTGACCGGACAATTTCCCAGTTGGTTCACCAGTGGGGCATCCTTGAGGCATTGTTGCTCTAGATATTTGGAGCAAAATAATGCATGTAGTAAAGAAATTGGTTTTCCGGGTGCTACCACCAAGTTCTGAGACACGGGCATAGACTCAGCTCCATCTCAGCCTTGGAGTTGAGGGCTGTCTGTGTAAGGAGCTGCAGCCTAAAGTGAATTATCTTTCTGGACTTCAGCATCAGCATCTGCAGGTATTTGTAATGTAAAGTAAAGGCCAACTGTAGATCTAAGAAGTTTAAAAAACCCCAAAACATAAATTAGACAATTGTATGTTATACTGGTTTAAAAAAATTGTGTCTTACTTGGCATTTTGTCCCATAAGGTGGCCTTTGAATGAGGGGGGGGTGTGCAGAGAAAGGAAAGTGTCTTCCTTATGCTCTCTCTTTCAAAACTTGTATTCAGATAAGGTAAAATTGAATAATCTCACCCAGGACAATTGCTTGGATTCTAATAAAACATGTAAATATAGTAAAGATTAAGATTCTCTTGACAATAAAGAATTAGAATCTTTAAAAGTTCACACTAAACCAGTGGGAATATCTCCTGACAAAGGCGTTTCAGTTCGGCAGGACTGTGAATTTGCGGTGGAAGTCTGGTGAAGAAACAAACTGCTGTTCTGCTGGTCCCCCTGCATCCTCCTGTACACACAATAATGGCAATTAGCTGAAGGGCTTGTAAGGCTTTCACTGCTTCTGTGCCCTCATTTCAGTTTTGCAGGCACATCTGACAGGGTTGTACTTCACTAACACTAAGTGGTAGCATATAAATGGGTGAGAAATAAATGGAGGAATATTATTTGCCAACATGGAACTGCATCAGTCATGTTAAGACAGTTTTGAAGTCATAGCTATTATCATTTTAATTACAAAAATGCATAGCATTATTAGTATCTAGAAAAAAAAGTAAATAGTTCATCATCAGGAATATGCTATGCCTATTGATTTTTTATAATATTACTGAACTAAGCCATAACTCTGAAATGTTTTAACAAGAAGTAGCCCCATTTTTGTAATATATTTGTATTTCAAGAGGTGGTTTTAATCCTTTTTGTATGTTTGGGAGAATCTGGGGTATTTTACTTTTTTCTGTTCATTTGTATGTTACAAAAGACGAAATATATTTTGTCTTTTTAAAAAGAGGATTATGCCAATTCTGAAGAAGGGCTTTGTGAAACCACTTGGTATATGGCAACTATTTTAGCCCTTTTGTGAAAATTTTAAAACATACAAAGCTCATGGGTCTCTACACCCAGTAGATACTGCTGAATTTCCACAGACTTCAGACTATAGCTGAGCAATGAGCTCTTCCATGCAAATAATTTGCTGCCCAAATTCAGTATAACATCAGTGCCACTTAGCTGCTAGCAAGGCTGAAGCTCCGCAGTGTCACTGGGATCAATGAATTGACTCTTTATGAATGGTTGTATTTTAGTAAATGATAAAGAAGCAATTTAAGGAGAAGTTTTCCAGAGAAATACATCAGAATTTTATTGTGATGATGCCTGGCTTTGGGGGAGTCACATAGTTAAATAAGCAGACAGATGAGAAAACAAATCTTAGCTGACTATAAATGCAAAGCAGTGGAGTGCAATTGATAGTAATTAGTCCATTGGTGCTCCCTCCCCTTTACTTTCTCAGCTTTAACTAAAATGCCCATTTTGCTACTGAAATGAATAACATAATGGTGTATCTATTACTACTAGTAACACATAATTGATGCTTTTTATCTTTGAAGTGTTTGCAAAGATTACCTAAGTAATCTTCAGGACTTCCCATCATGCATAGCCAAAGTAATTTAAAGTGTTTTCCAGTGCCTTAAGGCAGAATGTGCATGTATTTGGCAAAATTTAAGGGTCTGCAAGCAGGTCAGATTGATTTCTAGAGAAAACTGTATTAAGTAGTGTGATATCTCCACACACGCAAGTTCCATTTTGATATTGTGAACTTTCTGTGTCCTTAGGAGCAGCTTTCAGGACCCACAAAGACAAGGTAAGCAATTGCCTTTGTTGCTGTGAGGTTGTCACCCACCTGTGGCCCTGCTGCCTGCTCTACCTGTGCCGAGCCCTATAGGCCCGCATGGCAACTGCTGGCATTGAGGAAGGAAGATGTGAAGACTGGCAGAGAAGCAGTTTCTTTCAAAAGAGCTGTGATATATTTTCCCAGAAGCACTTTGTGCCCTCTTTCACATAACAGCAGCAGCAGAGCAGTTGTGTTAGGGACCTTTCGCTGTTTCTCCTTCCTCATTCCCAAACCCAGCCTTTCCTCTATCCTAGTTCTGTTGCTTCTCCAATGCCTTCATAGCCCTTCTCCCTCAGAGGAGGATTAAATAATTAAATTTTTCTGTAGTGTGATTGTCAGCTAAATTGTATTTTATTCTAGACGCTCCCTGTGCTTGTATTAGCAAGACAGATAAATTGCATTCCACAAATAGATCTTGTTTGGGAAGAAAAAGGACACAGGCAGGGCAGCTGAAGAAACAGAGTTCAGAAAAAGTTCAGAGTAGAAGCTGCATTTTGGTGTAGCTGCAGAGTCCCCATGTCATATACCAGACTAAAGAGGGCAGTAAGACACATTGGATCACACAATTGTGTCTTACCTATTTGATAGAACTAGACATTTCTAATGACATACAAAGTGGAGAAAGGGATTTTTGCAAAGAATGGAGCCATTAATTTCCCAAAGTGATCCTGAATTACTCACCTGTATCCCATAGCAGCTTCTTGTTTGGACATCCAAGGAGGGCTACACACAAACAGTTCCCATCTAAGGAAAGTACCTGCACTGGGCTGGAGCATTTCATTGTCCAAGAAACGAGGAAGGGCAGCCCGGAGGGATGCCAGAGAGGTTGAAACATGAGCTAATTCTGGAAAATTTCTCCAGAATCTGGTGGTATTTCAGAGCAAACTGAGGCAGCTGCCTTGTGTACTGCTGCAATATTTTGATTGCAAGTGTCTATCACTCCTGCATAGCACAGCTGTGACACCCAGCGAAGGACCTCTTCATTCAAGTGTGCATCTTTTTAACATCAAGATTTAAGAAGGCAGATCTCTGCAGTGTGAAGCCAAACACAGAGAAGGGAAAGCCCTGTACCAGGGCTATTGAAGTGAACAGCAGACAGCCAGTGCCCTGGACCAGCACACCTGCAGTGGGTCATCGGTCCTGTACCATTGTAATTAGAGCGTTCCAAAAGCCACATGCCTGCTTTGCTGCAGGATGTTCCTTTTGGCTCAGAGTGAAACCATCTTGTTTGGGTACACAGAAGAAAAAAGGAGCCTTGTGAGGGAACAAGAGCACAGAGCAGGTGAGGAAGAGGTGTGACACTTGCTGAGTCCTTAGGAGAACGGACATATCATGGAGGTGAGCAAGGTTTGGTGCCATCCTCTGCATGGATCCTAGACCATAACAACTCTCAGGAGAATGCTCTCTAAAGTATTTATCACTAGCAAAGGAGTGATAGCAGGAAACCCATTTCTTGCAATTTTGCTTTCTTAAAAAGCATTTGCATTTCCTCCACCCACACAGAAACAGTGTGAGAATGATACTCTCACTTACTGAGCCATATGCCATTTTCAGTCATTTGGGTTTTGTCTAAGTGAATCTTCAAGTATTTTAAAGAGCAAGGAGGACAAAAGCACCTTTCACAAGGATAATTACCTAATGCACCTGCATCAGAAGAGGGCCTCGTATTTGATTACTTTAAAGAAAAAGAATTCAGTGGCAAACAATGAAATTATAAATCTATTATTTGGGAACACACTGTGACAATAAATCAATGGCTGTATCCCTCAGTCCCATTTTCAGCCTCTATAAACTTCTCAGTACCCCTTAATTGGTTTGATTCTCTTATTGATTTTTGCTGCTTGCAAGGATCACTAAGGTTGTAGAGAAACTGTCTCTCTCCTATGCCAGTCTGTGTTGCCACCCACTGTGTAATAGGCCTCCTGCTACCTTTTAGAATCCTAACTCACTCTCTTTCAATATTCAAAACAAATTATCAAAAATCAGCATTAAATACATGACAAGCTCATTGTCTGTAAAATGCTAGATTTTAAAATAATTTTGAATGTAGTAAAATACTGAAGAATCTTTCTACTGGAATTTTAGAATGACTGAGTTTACTTACACATTTCAATATTTGTGTCTGGAAGAGAGACAAATAAAATGGGAAAAAGACAGACAAATAAAAAAAAAGAGTAATTATTCAGAACTCAGTGGCTGAATTACTGCTCACAGTAGATGTAGGATGGTGTGCCTCCCCCCCATCATTGTCATCACCTGCAAGGGTTGCTAATAGACATTATGAGGGTCTTTCATCTATAGAAGTGCTAATAGATGCCATTCTAATGCTGTCCATCATAACAAATTATAATAATTTGCAACATGTCCATAGAGAGATGGGAACAATTCAGAAATTAGTAATTGAAACAGTGCAGTGGCAATTTAAACACTTGTGGTTAGCAGCTGCTTCCAAATTACTAGAAAGGGGTATTTACATAAACAAGGGCTTTCCTTTACCAGAAGGGGCTTGTGTGTCAAGTAGGGTTTGCATTTCCCTTTTCTAGTTTCTGGGCATCCAGCAGCAAATGGAAGAGTTCAGCTGCATGATCATATTTACTCTTTCCCCCTGTAAAGAGCTGCTGTAGGGCATTTGTATGACTGGGTGTCCCCTAGTAACAAAGCAATTAAATTTCACTGAATAATAAACTGCATTCTTAACCTGTAATCCAAATACAGACATTTTGTTTCTCATACACTTTTTGAAAGGTCTTTTTTATGTATTCTGAGACTCATTATGAGACTATCTTCTAAAGAAATCTGTTTAGTATTTAGACCTTCAAGGTGATTCCTGTTTGAGGGATAGGATTTATCTGAACTCCCCCTCTACGGAATTGCTGTCAATCCCTGAGGATCTGCAGAGGAACAGCCTTTTCAGCAAAGTGCATATCACTGGCAAGTTTTCTTTTCTGATTGGTCTAAATATTTTTCAAACATAAATAAGACAAAATTAATAGGGATAAGATATTACCTTAATCCACTTCATTATGTTTGTACTATTATCAACTGACTAAATTTCTCTTTTGGTTCCAGAGCCTGTAGTTTCCAGAGGAATTTCAGTAGCAAGGGGTCAAGGGGCTGGGGCCAGGGTTAGAGGTGCAGAGCAGAGATGGGAGAGGAAGAGGGAAGGAGAAGGGTGGTACTGGCTGTGAAGGAAGGTGTGTTTCAGCACTTAGGTACCAGTGGGAGGGTGTGATGGCAGGGCAAGTGTATTTGAGAGACAAGTCAGGGACACACTTGTGCCCTGTGCGAGACAGGGTAGGCAGAGAAAGTTGGTACAGGGTAATATAATACCATATAATACAATATAATTCTGTGGTTGATGTTTCTAAAGAGTTAGAGAAGGTGGTTAGGGAGCAAAGATGTTTGCTGACTTGTTTGCCTTTGACTCTAATGGATGCAACAAGCTGGGGAGAAGATGTTTCCAGAAAAAGCAAAAAGAGTTGCATTAGAGAACTAGAAACTTAGTTTACTTCACTTTAGACATCCCTCTCTTTACCCTCTCTGCATACAAAGTGTACTCATAACATGCGTCCTAGGTAGGAAGGTTTTGCTAGTGCACTGTTACAGACTAAGAGAGAAATGTCACCCAGAAACATGTTGACAAAAGGCAATTTTCAGTATCTATTAACAAGGTGATGAGCTAATAAACTGGTTTTGGTTTGTTATTTTCTTTTTTTCTATAAAGAAATTCTGTATAGGAGGCCAAGAGAGAACATTTGTAAGAGAAAAAGAAGAAATAAGAGAGAAAGGCTATTTTATCTCCAGGAACTGAACATTGTCAACTAAGTTATCAGATACAACAATGTGAAACAGTAATATTTTAGAAATATTTTTATTAACTTTTATATACCACTGATGTGACTCCTGACAGTAAGTAGCTGGAGGGGGTGAAGACTGCTCTGAGCATAGGTTCATTTTTTCCAGGAAATAATAGTATTTAGTCAAAATGTCATATTACAGACAGGCAATACAACCTATTAGTGAGAAATTAAAACCAAACAATGTCAACTTGACAAGAATCATAGAATGGTTTGTGTTGGAAAGGACCTCATAGATTATCTAACTCAAACCTCCTGCAATGATCAGAGATGCTTTCACTAGACCAGGTTGTCAAAGCCTCATCCAACCTGGCCTTGAACACTTCCAGGGATGGAGCACCTACTGCCTGGTCCAGTGTTTCATCACTGTTACAGTTACAGTACAGAATTTCTTCCTCATACCTAATGTAAACCCACTGTCCTTCAGTTTGAAGCCATTCCTGATTGTCCTGTCACTACATGCCCTTGTAAAGGTCCCTTTCCAACTTCCTTATAGGCCGCCCTAGGTACTAGCAGGCTGCTAAGTGATATCCTGAGACCCTTCTCTTCTCCAGGCTGAACATCCCCACCGCTCTCAGCTTGTCCTCACAGGAGAGGTGTTCTTGGCCTCTGATCACCTTCGTGGCCCTCCTCTAGACTTGTTCCAGCAGATCCATGTCCTTCTTATGTTGTATGTATCCTTCATGGATATCCTTCCACTGTTGCCCACCCAGTCACCAGTAACAGCCCCGTTTCCTGTTGTAGGAACATTTCTTTCACTCCTCACAGATTATGACAGAAGGAGTCAACTGTGCTAATGTGAACCTTTCCTTTGTTTCTTTGCTTACTATGAAATGATACACCAGTCTTATGTGATAAAGTGTCAAAGTCATTATTCTGTGCTTTTTCATTTGTCTTATATCCTTCCATTCCTTATCATTGATTAATGAATCTCATAGACTTTTGCCTTTGACTTCTCTTTTCACCATTTCTCATATTTTATGATTCTACGCAGATGTGTGTGATAAAGACATATCAATGTCAACATCCTTCTACATCTGCTTCCTCCACAAAAAATCACTTTATTTGGCTGGATCTCCGCTTACCCTTTTCAGAGAAGGCGTTTTCAGGCTGTCTCTTATTGATGACCTGCTTTATGTTGGCTGTAATTAGCATAGCCAAAAAAAATCTAAGATCTAATAGTTGGAGTTAGGAATTTTGGAGGATTGTTTGCTCTGTTGGTAGGATATGTCTCACCCCGAAGGTGATGTCCCATCGCAGCTAACACAGCATTAAGGTTTTGAAAATTTCAAAGGAAAAATGTTCTTAATAACTATTTTTGTTTATTACAGAGTGCACAAATCCTGCTGATCTATTGGTCCTTACAGTTTCCTCAGACAATGCCAGGGAGGCTGCCTGGACATCTCTCAAACCTCACTGCTACCTATACATCGATCACTGGTAACTGATGGCAGCTGCTTTTCTAACTTTACATGCTGCATCTTCCAACCCCGCAGTTTTCTTTGCCCATTTCCTTCCTTTTCTGGGTGGCAGCCAAAGTTATCTTCTTTTCAGTGATGGTGTTCTCTGTTGTGTCACTTGCCCTCTTTCATGTCTTCACAACAGTAACAGCTTTTACTATGCCTGCTGTGCTGGGGTTACCTGGCACTTGGTGAGGCGTGCATCACCACATGACAGAAACTTCTTCGAAGAACCAGACACACAAGGGCACAGGCTTCCACCTGCCAGTCCCAGCATCTGGACAGTTTGTGTTGCCTGAGTTTGTTCCCCAAAAATATTGAAGAAAGGATTGGAGTGAAGGTCCTTTTACAAATTGAAAGCTGAATAAGGAGCAAGAAGCAAGTGCTAGTGTTTAACAATCCCTTTACAAGAAGAGGAGAAGTGTGGACCAGTTCTGGGACTGGTTTTGTTCGGCATCTTCATCAATCACAGTGAAACTTCAAGGTTTGCAAGTGGACAAGGATTCAACCTAATTCTTACTGAGCAACTTCTGTATCTCTCCATTGTACACCCCCAAGCCTTAAGCTGTTGATTAATAATTCATATAATGAAGAGTTAGCAGTAAAAAAATTTCCTATGAGGCTGATGTTTCAGTTCCTGTGAGCCTAAGATGCATTTTATGTCCACGACTGATATGTGGCTGATTCTGTTAAAAAAAAGAAACAAAAAATAGTGAAGGATTTTGTACAGTTTTATCACTTTAAAGAAGTGGGAACATTAAAGACTAGGAAAGTAAATCCCAAGGTCAAAAGCACTGTTGTCATCATACAGTCAATGCTATTTTCATCCACAGTATTTCTGTTAAGAATGTTCTTCATGTGATGCTGCAGGAGTGATGTAGATGTTCTTCATACCCTTGAAAATCCTCCTCTGCACTGCTTGGAAGAAGATCAGCTACCTTACTGGATGGATGGAATCAGGAACTACATCGGAGTCAGGATGTATTTCAGGAAGCAGACAGATTTTATCCAGGAGCAATATGTCAAAGACCTTCAGAAACTGCAATGGAAGAGTGATAGAAGATTTCTTCCTCTTTTGTAATAGTCTGGGGAAGTTTTATGAGCCCAGACATCTAAGGAAGTAAAAAAAAAACCCAGAACTTCTTTAACTTCTTTAACAAAACCCATAGGTTTAGTGTTGAAAAATCTTTGGCTTCAGGAAGGAAGATCTCAATTCTGAGTTAACTCACAGATGTTCCAGATTTTCTCTTATGTCTCAAAACATACATTTAAAAGCCTGCCACCAAAAACTTATGTTATAACATGATGTAAAAGCCTGAAGGACAGAAAGCCCAACTATGAGTTGGACATATCTGACCTGTGTCTGCCACCTCTGTGCAGGAGAAAGCAGAGCACAACATCTAATCAGAGGACAGATACCTTGAATCTTGTATGCAATGTCCCAGGGATCAGCTGGGATCCTTGGAAATATCTGTTCATTGAACAACAATGATAGCTGTGATATATAGCTGTCACTATTGTTTTTCCCAAATGCCAATCAAAGAAGTCATGCGATTCACAGGAATTTGGGGAATAACTGCATCTGTCTATGAGACAGACTGGACTGACTATACCTAGTTTTCTTCCCTATATCTGTCATTGCAGCTGAATATCACTAGGAAGATCCAAAATTCAAGATTGAGCAGTGCCCTAAAAATTAAAAAGAAAAGCCACACACAATAATGCTAAATCATTGCCAGAGCTTCCGCTTAAAGCCAGGCAGGCTGCCAGTTCCTACAGAAAAGGAGATTAAGAGATGAGAGAATTACCGAGTTCAAAGGTGGAATGCAACTGCAAAACACTGAGCCTGATTCACTGCCTGTGGGTAAGCCCTGTGTGAAAACCAGGGAGTCAACCAGCTTCTAGTAGAGACTTTAAGTATTTGACTGTATAAAACTAACAGAGGTTTCTGCCTAAATGTTTCCGTGCTTGTTCCAGTGTACTGCAATAACTGTTCTCAGGCTTAGTGGCAGTATGAAATACCCAGTGTTTCCTTCCAATGTAAAAAGATGACATCATCACCTGATTAAAAGCATTGAAACCACTTACTCTGCACAAAGTTGTCTCCCAGATTACTTTTTTATTTAATATTTCTAACTTTTAACTGGATCAGCCATCATATTTCCATACTCCATGGGAGTCAGTGTTTTCACTCATGCCATTTCGCTTACCTTTTTTCTCCTCTTTCCTCTCTACAGTGGTCCAAACTCACCATTCCTATGTTTCTCGCATTCTCCTTTCTGAGCTGTCATCCTTATCAGGTTTGGACCTTTTCTCTCTGACTCTGGGTATCTCCCTGGGACAGTACACATCACCTGAAGTGTGTCATGAGTCTGTTGCCCATCTGGTAACTGCCCTGAAGGCAGAGCTAGCCCATGTGGAGGAGGTGTTCACACTCCCTATTGGATGTGTCCCCAGCTGAACTGGAGGGGAGGATCTGATTTGCCAGGATTCTGAGGAGATATGGACCTACCAGAGCAGGTCATACTTGGAAAGTAAAGTTTAACAATTACCCTCTCAGCACCAGTAAGAACCGCTGTAGACATTACATGAAGAGGGGCAAAGCTTTAAAATGGACCACAGATGACCAGAGAGGAGGATGGAAATGCTGGGACTGACAAGTTCTGCCCTAGACAAAAGGGACTGAAGTCTCCTGAGCTGAATCCCTTTGAGGAACTTTCATTTATATTTCTTTGTTTGAAGGCAATTTGACAGTTCAGGGGAAGAGGACAAAATAGAGGGTAATGACCAAAGTTTGTGGAAGGAGAGGGCACTTAAGGGTGTAAAGAGAAAAGCTCCCAGAAGCCAGGATATCTTTAAATTGCAAATGCCATGAGAAGATACTCTTGGTAGGAGATTACTACCACAGTCCATGCATTAACTTTGTTCTTTGATCTGCCACATCTTACACACTGTGTCATCAGTGTGGGCTACTGCTGCAGGCGATATTTGCTGTGGGGGCCTGTCTGTCCAGGACATACAAAGTGGCAAATTGAGAAATCAAAGGCAGGCATAAATGCAGATTCAATCTTTCTTTTTCTTCGAAAGGGTATTTTGTACAATAACATGAAGTACTTCAGGGCCAACCCCTCAGCCTCAGATGTCCAGCTGTATTAAAGCAGCTAACCTCCACAGGCACAGCCTCAGACACAGCGAATCTCCACGGGTCAGCACATCCACCTCTGTATTGCACAAGACACACAAGACTTGATGGCAAGGAGCTTCTTCTGGCCTGGCATGACAGGAACCACTGTCACATGCTCCACTGTGATTAATATGAAGGAGCTGGGAACACATCAAGAAAAAAGAGCATTATGAGTACACTGGCCCTGGGGAAAGGGCAATTCCTCATGAGACGGGAGCAGGATGGTGCCAATCTTCAATTCTGTGAATATATAATGGCTGGCTGCGACCCAGTACATTTGTACAATTCTTTTTTTACACAAACATTAGCCTGAAAAAACCCTGACAGATTGACTCAAAATGGTGGCAGTTTTCTTCATGTCTTCACTTTTGCAGTGGTATCAGAACAACAACAATTTTTTTACACAAGTAAAATTTTAATATCTGATTTTTAAATGCAACAGTAGAAATAATCCATCTCTGCAGTTCTCTATGAACCTTCTCATCATGACACTTTCAATAGCCTCTTTCTTGTCTCTTCTGGTCTGTTCTTTCCATCCCTTTCCTTCAAATGAGAAAATGACGGTATTTTCCTTCCTTGTTCCTTCAGTAGAGAATGATAGAAACTAACAAAATATTAGTACATATTTCCATGACTATATATGTGGCCAAAATATTTTCTTGCTAAGTCCAAAGTCCTCAGCAAAAGTCACTGTACTCAGCAAAATGGCAAACACAGTGCCTATCTAAAATAGTTTGAAAGGGCATGCTTGTATTATATTCTTATTTCAAAATGATGCAGTCATTTCACTGGATCATTGGCAGAGTTAGACTTCTCTTTGTTTCTTAATTATACACTGTGACATGAAGCAAAAATATTTAATTGGTTAAAAATATTTTGAAGAAGTTTTCAAATAAAATGTACAGTGAAAGAGTTTATGAAACCAAGCTGCCTTTTATGATCAATGTATTAGTGGTATTATTGATTTCTGTAGAAATTATTTGTAGTAGAAATTTTATACTCATCTTTCTTGTTCTACTAATTAATTCAATAGTCAGCTGATATCAAATTGGTTCTCTAGTGATTATTTCCTTCTCTATAGGGTTTATGAGATGAGCTTGATGATTTGATATGATTTTCTAACTCACATTAGGCTGACTATGAAATGAAGGAGTATTGCTGAATGAGCCAGCAAGGTACCTAATCATGAACTCAGTTTTAAACAATTCTTAAATCTCATTAACATTTGAATTGACTGTGCATTGATGAGCATAGATAAGACATAGTCCACCAGGATGCTTAGGGAAATGGTATGGAATACATATATTTTATACATTTTGTGTATATTTATATATTTATATTTATATATTTGTTTATATACATAATATACATATATATTTTTAGGAGGGTTGGGGTGAATCATTATTTGAAGACTTGCATTTTAGTAGATTTTCTCCAAAGACTGTTTGAAGGGATCAGTCCAGCAATTGTTGAGGGCTTTTGTGGGTCTTGTCACTAAAAGTCAGAGAAAAAATATCAGAAGATGTACTTCAAACGCCAATGAATATTCCCTTCTGAACCTATTGGCAGTGTGGGATAAACACAGTACAGCCAGTATGACAATCACAAGACATCCCAGTCAATTGCTTCCTTCTCGCATGGAACAAGGGGCATCCCTAGAAGAGACCCTTCTCCTAATGCTACAGATTTCCACTTAATGGCAGTATTCCTGGAATTATCTCTGCCCTGTCCAGTCTGCTTTTCTGCAGCAGCTTTTAAGGAACAGTACATGAGTCTGTGCTGCTGTTAATCACCTTTGGCTGGCCAGGAGACTGCAGACCTCACAGCATTCATTTATAACTCTGTCTCCGCCACGTTTGGCTACTGTAGTGCAACTGTTTGAGGTCATTTGCTGAGCAGTGCTGCTGATGGAGGGAATGCCAAAAGCCTTCTTGCAACATTACCTCAAATAGGTATGTGGCTTTTTCAGCGATCTCTCATGTATGTTTAAATTGCTAAGAACAATTAAGTTCACTTCTGTATAGAAAAGTGGTATCGTGACACTTGGTATTGCATTATTTCTGTGATATCTCTGGCTTTCAGTGCTAATCAACTGCCTGGAATAACAAACAAATAAGCACCTGTGTAGATGAGCAGGAGTTTGCACACATTGCATCAAATTATAGGCAAAAAAGCTTATGACTAGCTAATACGCTTTAGGGTAAAAATGTTTGCTGATGCCAGTGCGTGGGAAAATAAACTCAGTGTACTGGGAGGCTTACAAGTGAGTCACTTCATTTATTAGCGGAAATAAGCACCCAGGAACTGTCTGACTGCTAAGCTGCTCTGATTTTCTTTTACTTGCAAATATTCTTCCAGGCAGGCCTAGAAAAGTTTTGACGTTGTACAAGTGAGGTGTACAGAAAAAGAGAGGGATAAACAAGGTCTAATACGGTTCTTCCAGGATCTTCCCATATACCTATGTCTGCAGAATTTGGCTGCTTTTCAGAATTCTTGTTCCCAGCAGGGCTTGACCCCATCAAACCTTTGAAAGGGGCAGAGCTCCTGAGGTCACAAGCTGACCCAAAATTGGCAGAAACAGGGCCATTTCCTCACATTCCATGCTCCCAGCTCCTACCTCACACTCACTCTCAGGCTGGTGCAGGCAGCAGGGGTCATGAGAGGCACAAGGAGCTGGGTAGCTGTGGCTCTATTAAGTTTTTAACCTTTCACTTCTGCATGGAAATTGAACCCCAGCAACCACATTGATTCCTGAGCTATTTGCTGGGATTGCCCTCTGCTGGGCCAGGGCAAACTGGGCTCCCTGCACAGTGCTGCAGGTACCAAGGAGCCTGAAATATCATTGCTCCCTGCTCACCACTGGCCATCAACTCCCTTGCTGTCTTGATGGTCCCTGTCTGAAAAATGGTTCCTGATGGCACCAGTGATTTCTAAAGCAGGGCTGCCTTCATTGTAGCAAAGGCTCTTTATATCTTGACTCTTCTTTCTTCCACTCACTGGAAAAAAAAGCAGAGAGGATTTCATAGGGAAAACCCAGACACTTTGCAGCCTGCTATACCCCCTGAGATTCATAAAATCATTAAGGCTGGAAAAGATCTCCAGGGTCATCAAATCCAACCTTTGACCAAACACCATGACATCAATAAACCAGAGCACTAAGTGCCATATCCAGTTGTTTCTTGAACACTTCCAGGGATGGTGATTCCATCACCTCCCTGAAGAACCCATTCCAATGCTTAAGGTTTTCAGTGAAAAAATTATTCCTGATGTCCAACATGAACCTCCCCTGGCACAGCTTGAGGCCATGTCTTGTCCTGTCACTGGTTGCCTGGGAGGTAAGACTGACCCCATGTGGCTACACCCTCCTCTCAGGCAGTTGTAGAGAGCAATAAAGTTCTTTGAGCCTCCCTTTCTCCAGGCTAAACATCCCCAGCTTCCTCAGGTTTTCCTCTTATGATTCACTCTATAGACCCTTCAGCAGCTTCACTCCCCCCCTCCGGACATGCTCCAGCACCTCAATGCCTTTCTTGTGGTGAGGGGCCTGGATCTGGACCCAGGACTTGAGCTGCAGTCTCACCAGTGCTGAGTGCAGAGGGACTAGCATATCCTTGGTCCTGCTGGACATACTATTTTTGATATAATCCAGGATGCCATTGGCCTACTTCGCCCCTTGGGCAGACCTCTGGGGGAACATGAGCAGAAGTTTTGTTTGTTTCATTTAGAGGTTGCAGGGCTGGAACTGCACCCATGTCTCATGGGTCTCGAAATGCTACTGATTCAGTAGATAACGTCTGCTAGTAGCCAGCTGTCACTGCAGCCCTTTCAGTGCACCTCACACTAGCCAGGGCAGCCTCCATCTAGGAAACTATGACTTAGATGGGTGAATGGGTGGCACAGCTGTTTAAAACACTTTCTTGCATATTGTGTGTTAACATGTTCCTGTGAAAAGGCCCAAGAGAAAGAACAGCAGGGTGGAAGGCTGCTCTTCATCCTGATGGCTCCCCTTCTGTTCTGAGGAAAACCTATGGAGGAAGAGGAGACAGTGCCATCCCATGGGGCCACATAGCCAGCTACGGGATGGAGCTGTTTCTCAAACACCTGCAGGCAGGGCAGGGGGCATAAAGGCTGAGGAGAATGCAAAAGCCCTGCAAGAAAGGCAAGTATTGAGAAGAGTAGGATTCTGCACTACTAGAAACCACTGAAAAGATGTTAGATGGAGAATGAGATGCTGTCAGACACAGCTTCTCTTGCCCACAAGGCTAAGAGTATTTCCTCCAGAGGGGAGAACTAAGCCAAGTGCTGTCTGTCACTTTCAGTTTAAGGGCTCACATTCTCAGGATGATATCTCCTGTCCTGGATGCATAACGTTCTTCCGTCCTTTCACTGTGGGTGAACATAAAGGGACATAACTTGCAGGAAACAAGAAGTGAAAAGTGACCTGAGACCAATGTGTAAAAAATTAGTTTGAAATTACAGAAATGATAGTGTGATCAATAAGTACCTTGCTGTTCTGGAGAATAATACAGCTACAAAAGGAAGCAGTGAACATACAAATAAAATTATATGCCCCTGGTGATGACAAGACCTAAATCGTCATGAAATGGTCATGGCAACTTTTCACTTTCAGGTGTCTTGGTAATCCTCTGTGTATCTCAGTGTGAGCTGTAATCAGCCTCCAGGAGTTACACTAACAAACTTTATTTCAGATGTATCTAAAGTGATTTTTCTTGCACATATGTGCATTACAACTTGCCATTAGCCTTGCCTCATCTGGAACATTTAGACTGTTAAAATATTTCACACATCTACTGAACGATGGCCTCATTTAGTACTTCACTTAAAACAATATTGTGGGTGGACAGAAGTAATTTCTTGAAATACAAGACACATGGTACTGTATGACCATTACAGTTTCCAGCCTGCTTCACATAATTTGCCAGGTGTTAGCTGTAACTTGCCCCTAATGCATTTTACTGGAGCAGTTTACTGCACAGAACAACACAATTAAGTCCCTTAGGACAGTCTGCAAGTGTTGGTGCTCATAGAGCTGATAGAACTGATCAAAGCATTTGCAGTTCTGCTTTACTGTATTATTGACTGAACTTTCAAGGTGAATCTTAATAGGGGAGAATTAATCACTCACTGAACAAGTGTGTACTCTCTCCCAGGCATGAACCACAAGACTCCAAATAGTCAAGCAATGTCCAAACCAACCCAATGACTATTCTGAAGGACAACCTTCCTATATATCTGTGGTGCTTTGACCCTGGCTGGAGGCAAGGGCCTCACCAAAGCCACTCTATCACTCCCTTCCCCAACTGGACAGGGGAGAGAAAATGTAAAAAAAGGCTAGTAAGTTGAAAGAAGAACAGAAAGAGATCACCCACCAGTTGCCATCATGGGCAAAACAGACTTGACTTGGGGAAGTTAGTTGAATTCATTACTAATCAAAATCAGAGCATGATAATGAGAAGTAAAACAGATCCTTCTCCCCCACCCCTCTCTCCTTCATGGGCTTAAATTTTATTTCTGGTTCTCTATCTGTCCCCTCCAGCAGTGCAGGGAGATAAGGAATGGGGTTTACAGTCAGTTCATCACATTGGTTTTGCCTCTGCTTCCTCCTCTGGGAGAGCAGTTCTTTCCCTGCTCCACTCTGGGATAGGGGCTCCTTACCACAGGACAGTCCTCCACAAACTTCTCCAACATGAATCCTTCCCGCATGCACCAGTTTTTCCTGTCCTGCTCCAGTATAGGTCCATTCCATGGGCTGCAGTCCTTCAGGAACAGGCTGCTCCAGCGTGGGCCATGAGTCCTGCCAGCAAACCTGCTCGAGTACAGGCTTCCCACGGGGTCACAGCCCTTTGGGCACCCACCTGCTCCAGCATGGGGCTCCTCCATGGGCTGCAGAGGCACAGCCGCCTCACCATGTTCTTCACCACGAGTCATAGTGGAATCTCAGCTCTGGTGCCTGAAGCACTTCCTTCCCCTTCTTCTCCACTGACCTTGGTGTCTGCAGAATCAATTCTCACTCCTCTCTTCTCTGGCCACAATTGCTTCTGTGCAACACTTTTTTCCTTCTTAAACGTGTTATCGCAGAGGTGCTGCCACCATGGCTGATAGGCTCAGCCTTGGGTCTGTCCTGGAGCTGGCTGGAATTGACTCTGTCAGACATGGGGGAAGCTTTCAGCAGACTCTCAAAGAAGCCACCCCTGTAGCCTGTTCCCCTCTACCCCCACTGCTCCCAAAACCTGGCCACGCAAATCCAATCCAGTATCAGAAAATATCTATATATGTATATGCAGATATAATTTGGAAAACTAGTTCTCTTACTTATAGGAAAATTAATATTTTCTTTACAAGCAGTAGTTAAAAAGAAGTTCTGATGACGTTACAAAGTTGCTTAAAGTCATAGAGTTTTGATTCCAGAAAGGGATTTGAGCAGACTGAAGAAAAAGTTTAGCTGAGCAGTTAGAGAAAAGGCAGAGCTAACAGACCACCTGGACTTCTTCATATCCTGACACTTCAGCAAGTAATTACAAGCTAAGTATGAGAGGAATCAAGAGACATATTGGTCCCCTGTATGTGATCTTTCATTCTTACACCAAATTATATCTTTTCATATAGCCTCTCTTCATTAATTACTTTCCGTAAGACTTGCAGGACAAGGTCCATTGGAATTTAATCTCAGAGTGGAGGAATTATGATCCAGTGAAGAGATGCTGTGTGTGCTAAATGCAGACTTCTTACTGATGTACTTAGCTTGACTTTTCAAGCCTGAAAACCTGAATAAGTTGAAGAGTGTGTTAACAACTCTTATTTATCTTGGTTCATAAAAATACAGCCAGAACTAATACAGAAAACCCCTTTCTTTTAAGGAAGACATTTACAGAAGGTTTAGATTAGTTCAGTAGATATTTAATGTAGGCAGAAAAGATGAGTCAGTGCTCATGGAGTGAGATAAAAGCTGCTGAGGTTTCTCTTCCATACAAAGACATGTTAGCAGTGGTCAGACCTTCGACAATATATTAATTCATTGATGAAAAGCTGATACTTGGCTTTTCTGTCCTTTGGTGTTCTAGAGAGACTTGCTCAAAGCATTCTGTGGTACTCTGTTGCCTTTGAATATTTCTTCCTACAGTTCACTACGTATGATTTTTCCTGGACAGAAGGTGCTGCTTTGGTTAATGCCATCCTGAATTACAAACCACCTCCTACCCACCTGCGGTGTATGTGCACATGTGTACATTTAAATACAAAGTTGCTTTAAAAACCCTATTCTTTTATGCTTTGGATGTTGAAATGAGTAATACCTGGAATCCTGCTCGTAGAGATAGCACAATGTACACCGTAGTGCTGATAAACCCTTAAATTTTGTTTGCTAGCTGGCTAGCTGTGGGAATGTGGGAATGCAGACCACTACTGCAGAGGGACTGCCCATGAATATTTCATGGAATATTCATTAGTAGTGTGGTGACTCATTGACTTGTGACTGTTTAACACAGCAATTAAAATAAAATTTAAAAAAATTTGGTAGAAGTCAGTTGCCTGAAATCAATTATTTACTTGTTCAAGAATCCAACAGCATGGAGTAAAGGGGGAATACTGTGCAGAGGTACTATAAAAGGGGGGACGTTGAGCATATTAGGTACTAACGCCGGGTCTCATGATCAATTTTAAATGCTTGTTTTTATTCACAAAACAGAAATACCCAAGAGCTCATTCTGTCACAGAGCCTGTTACTCTGGTGGCTATTTCACAGCCCTAGCCCAGCTGGGTGAGCCTGCACTGCTCCTTTGAAGATGGAAGCATTGCCAGATAGAAATCAAAAATATGCTTTCTGTTTTTCCTGCAGGCTCAGCACTCTCCTGTTTGTAGCTATGGTGCAGCTCTATCTTGTCTCCATAGCCCAATTTTCTTTCTTGGTGGCAGCAGGATGTCTGTTAGGCAGTCTCATAGCAGTTCCTGCTGTCTTAGTTTCCTGACATATCATGGCTCTTATAACTACTCCAGGGCCTATTGTCTCTCACTCAACAAGCACATAAAAGTTTGGCCCCTTGCCTCTGACAATTTGCATCAAAAGTTGCCATGCATATTTCTCACATTGCTCAATATATGGATCTCATAGCTGTTGGGCTGCCTTGGTTGTCAAATACACTTTACTGCTTTGGCCTTGACTTCCTGCCATCCCGTGTGACGGCACAAAGGCAGGTGTAGATATATGTTGGCAGTTGATGCAGCAATGGAAATTGTAGTAACGAGTGGAGCCACGGCCATGGCTGTTGTGTGTTTTTCAGTGATCTGGAAAGTCATGCTGAGTGAGCATACCGCAGCTCAAGCTCCACCACAGCACTGCTGGTCTGTGGTGTGACACTGTCCAAACCCACATGATTAGTTAGTCTCCACTCAAGAGAAGTTTCTGGTAATACAAACAGAAATGTAGGTATGCTTGGACAATCCTTATACACTTTGCTTTCTGTATTTCCTCTGGATTTAATTAATGGATATCTCAATCTCTGGCAGCTGATAACATTTCTTACCTGATGACAAACACACCACAAATGGTCCAGACTCATTCCCTGGGCCAGGTCTCTGGCTGTAATCCTGCACTTTGTTGGGACTCTTAAGCACAACATTTTTCACCTAGAATATCACTATGTCCATCAGTTTTGGTTTGGTATTCTTAAGTGGGTAAGTTGCTATTTCCTTTTAATCCAGTGTTGAGTAGAGAACCTTACAGAACTTCGTCAAAGATGGTTATGGCCATGGGCCCTGTCAAGACAGGAGCTGAATTTCAGACAAGTGTATCCTCCAATGCTTTGCTGTTTTTGACTTACCTGGCTCACTTCATACTCAAGACAGAGTGTGAAAACTGGGGCAGCAGGAAAAACTAGGAAGTTGGCCTCAAATGCAAATATAAGACCAAGGCTAATGTGACAAAATAGATCTGAAATTATTACAAAGTCCTCTTCCCATTTCTGCAGTTTGAAAGAAATTATCTTAGCAGCTCATAGTGACAGAGTGCAGCTCCAAGGCAGAAGTGAGAAAGTGAAGATTCTAGACCTACTACAGGACATAGATTAAAGGGGAAGGAAATAAATTACTGAACTACCAGTCTGAGTAACAGATAAAGCACCTCGAAGCAGCTTCCTCCCTCCTTTCTAAAGCAGAGGCCCTGATCCTGCCAGCAGTCTGAGATGCTGGTGAGGATATCATAGCCACAGAGAAAGCACCTCTCTGCAGCCTCCAGCTAGTTACAAATGCCTGTCTCTTCTGTACACAGAGATTAACTGAGACCTTTATAAGGAGAGTTAGTTAGACAAACCAGACTAATGCAGCTAACTGGCAGATGTGGTATTGAATCCATGTGCATGACCACTCATTTTTTATAGTAAAAAAACTGTCTGTGAGGCATCAGATCACATCCAGAAAGACAGGTGGGAGCTTACAGATAAATTTATGTAGCCAAAATCTAAAAATCCCATTTTGGATGTTTTAAACCAAGAAGGCAGTCTGTGAATTTAGCCCCAAAAGATGCACTGCTCTTAGTTCTGGAATGGGCAAGCACACAGGGTTATGGTAAACCACAAAACTCTCAGAGTCCTGAGATTTTACTTTGCCAGAAAGATACAGGTCTAGCCAAAGAACTGCATGATAGATGCTGCTTGATTTGCAGACCAGAAGACAAATTAGGGGAGCGAAACAAAAAGTTCAGTATAAATCACAAGAAAAATATATTTTACAGGTTTGAAAACTATAGTAAATGAACTCAATGTAGGTGAAAGATGAACTGTCGCTTTGACACTATTTTTTGAAAAGAGTTCACAAGTGTTCATACCTCCTCTAGTGGGGCCAGACTAGAGCTTTTAGTAAAAGAAGCTGCCTCCTGTGCTGCACCCC
>VYZT01046237.1:23437-37784 GCA_013400735.1 Pomatostomus ruficeps
TCACAAGTTTGTATGTTAAAATGTATAAACCGAAATAAATTTCATGCAGCTGTAGCAGTGACAAGAAACGTATGACGGTTACCTTATTTCAGTGCCTGAAGAACTTCTTCAAGTGTGGTTGGCCAACTCTTCCTTTATGAGCTATCTCTCCTTTCATTTTGTCAAGAAATGCCTTGGGTTTGTTGTCTGGGGTCCTCAGCTTCTTGAAAGACCTCCAAGGCATCCACATGCTGTGTAAGGTAGGTCCTCAAACATTGAGGAGACACTCTTGGCACTGTTCTCAGTTCAGACAGCAGGACAGAGCTCTTCAGATATGCTTCTTGACTCAACACCAGCCAGCATCAAAGCAGATCACCAAGGAACTCACTGCTTTGCATAAGGGGACTTTTATTTCAGTGCACCACAGGAGATTTGTCTTAGCTGGTGTCTTTTGTAGTGTCCCTTTAATTGGCTTTGAATTAGGCTACAGCCTATTACAGTAAGTAATATTTTATGTATTTAGCAAATGTTGTTGCAATCAGCACCATATTTGACATTCAAATATGTGCAGAAAAACTGGCTGAGTTGGTTAGCTCCCCATTCCTAGTAAGAAGTGCTGCCAGTATGTCAGTCAGGCAAGGCTGCATGTCCACTGGAAGGCACCTGTGGCTTCAGGTAGGCTGCCCTGACAGAGTGGTCCAAACGGGGCCCTTGAAGGGCCTTCCCAAGTCCTCCCGTTCAGTCTGTAGGGTCTCTCTGGGATGTCTTATAAGCACTCCCACTGCACTGGTAGGGAGAAACCTGAGCAGCAGCTGGTCCTTGCAGTGCCCCCAGCCAGTCTGACTCCTCTGTGAGCCTGTTCAACTCCATGTCCCACCCGTAAACAGCAAGGCATTTCTAGGGACACTCCTGGCAAGACATCCTGGTCCCCTTCGCTAGGCAGATATATCCAGGAGAGGATGGCATTCTGAAGCCACCCAATGTGCCTCTGAGAGCTTTGTGTTGGCTTACAGCATGCATCAGACACGTTCTCATAATATGGCAGTTTACTCATGAAAACACAAGTGGCAGAATAGGACAATAAACATTTGTCTCTTACAGGCATATATAACACATTTAAACATCCATGACCCAGAATCTCATCTATCCTTGCAGCATCTTCAGATGTCTCCCAACATTTGATTTTACTGTCTTTTTCCTGGTTTAGATACCTACATGTCCTGTACTAACCAGTTAATAGACCTGAATCTTCCTCACAGTTGTCCATATAATGTTCCCTTTTAGAGTTACCATTTTTTAAACAGCCAGAAATTTGAAAGACATACTGGTAAGACTGGTTCCCAGACAAAAGTAAAGATGCGGGATTTCAGAAGAATCTTTGCTTTATTAGGACGGAAGGAGCTCACCTGCAAATAAATAATATTTATTGGGAAGAAGGTATGAAATCACACTATAAAAACAGAAAATATCTGAAGAGCAACTTGCTGGTTACTACAGATAAGCACACATTAATATAGGATGGAAATACCTGCTTAAACACGTAAATGCAAAATTTATTTGTTTTACCAAAACAAAGGTAATCAAGACCTATTTTTTTTTCTTAATTTTTTGGGGTTTTTTTTACATTGTCTTCTCTTCAGTTCTGCTTTTACAATGGGCTGACTATTTATATTATGCACTCCCAGGTTTTCTTAGAAGAGGGAATAATGCTGTTGCAATTTAACAATATGGCAGAACAACAAAAAAATCCCAGCAGAGTTGGAAGTGTGGAGGGTCACACTGCATTATCTCTGTACCTGTACCTTTGTACTGTACTGCATGGTACTAACTAGCCAAAAGTATTGTTCTGTTGGTTGTTGCTGTTGTTAAATGGTTCAGATCTCTATAGTTCCTCAAACACTAACAGGATTTTTATTCTGCAATTGAATGGATTTGTTCTCTCATCTGCACATGAGAGATTAATATGTCACATTCCCAATAGCATTAATAGGAGCCCTTTGCAAAAATCTTTTGATGATGCTAAGCCAGGTCACTCAGTAGCAATGCAGACCTAATTCTGCTCTGGAGACAGCTGAATGCTGTCTACAGATCTGTCTGAAATGAATAAAAATGGTGTTGTAGACTCAGTGTGCTGTGTTGGATTCTTTGCAAGCCACCCTCTTGCAGAACTGAGAGTGAAGCTGTATTGGCACTGAGAAGCATTTTCTAAAATAATGAGCCTTGAATTTTGTCCTCCACATATTTTGTCTCTCAAAAAAACAACAAAACAAGCGACACCTCAACCCAGAGATCCAAAGATATGGAGAAACAGTAAATACAAAGAATAGTACATAGTAAACATGGAAAAACCTGCAAACATGAGGAAAACAGCAAAGAAAAACATTCCATTACCATTTTCCCCTTTGAGAAAGATTTAATGGAACATAAAAAGACAGAAAAATTAAAAAAATAAATCTCAGTCTTATGTATAACTGGACAAAGATTTCTGCTGTCTATCTAATTTAACTTTCTTGTTTCTCTACTTGAATAGGAATCTGCTCAAGTTAAGTTGTAGAGGCAAAGTTACAAACAATAATTAATGTGACTGATCATCCCACTTTACCTAGCTGGATTTAGAAACTGCAGAATACATGAGAAGAAAAATTATTTAGAGCTATCTAGAGAACAAAAGCAGAGGCCCTTATCCTGCTAGCAGTCTTTGAGGTGCTGGCAAGGAAATCCAAGGCAACCAGCCTGGATTACAACAAACCTGAGGCTCTGACCTAGGGTGACCAAAGTCAAGGAGACTCAAAGAAGCCTGAAAGAAGCTGAAATTAATTTTTTGTGCAGCTTCAGCCAGAATCGTAAGAAAGGTGCTGCCAGTGAGGTTTGCCTGGAAGACACTTGGATCACATTGACTTATCAGAAGCTTTTTGAAAGCTGGAGGTTGGACATAAACCTAATTTTCTCCCATGTCTTTGACTGTAAGCATTTCATTCTGTGTTGGGGGACTTCACCACCAGGTGCTTCATTGTGGAAGGTTTTTACAGACTGTGACATCAGCTACTTTGCAAACTAAATAGGTTTCGTTTAGTTCTCAGTTTTCTGTAGGATGAGTCTCATGTGTGACACATCTCACATCTCAGAAGATACAGCTTCCTGTCTGTGAAAGAAAGCACAATTATTTAAGCTAAAAACCAGACATGTCTGCAGTTTGATTTGAAGCTTTCAGTCATGAATCTCATGATAAAACTGAGATTGAACCTCACTACATTGTTAAACAAACTTTACAGACTGAGGATGTGTCCTCAAACTACTGAAGACAGAGATGTCTATTTTGAAGAGAGAGGAAAAGAGATAATGCATCTACTAAGATGAGGCAGGACAGTGGTTCATTGGTCTATCTGATCATAACTCCAGTGGTACCTTGATAAATAAATCTTAGCATAACTGCACAAGAGGACTACAAATCAGGATATGCATAATCACCTGAGCTGTGGTACAGGCCCTCCAACTGATAAGCTCAATAAATGTGGTACAAACTAGAACTAGTTAAAAAACCCCAGTTTTTTGAATAATATTAATTCAATATTTATGTTTTTAATGGCTTTTTGCAGAAAAATGTTATAACTTTTAGAGCACCTGGTAACCTCAATAAGCCCTCTGTCCCCAAGTGAAAAACAAAAAGGCCCTATGTTTTAGTTAAACCGCACTTGGCATCAGAGCAAGCATTGTAAGATGGTACTGCCATCTTCATGAATAAGGAACATTTGATTTATTTATTAGTTTGAAAGTGAGAAGATTCTGGGAATTTGCTGTCAAGCCAGAAGACTTTCTATTGTATTACCTGTTCTTCCAATTTGTATTAATGAAGCTGCAGAGAAGAAAAAACTAGCAACTGAGTTAGTCTTTTATGAGTTATTTTCAGTTATGTCCAAAGTAAAAACAAAGAGTCCTCTGTATTAATATTCCCTCAGTCATGGTTTAGTACCTAAGACACTTCAGCTTGTCACTAGGTCCTAGGATGCAGTCCTATGTAACAAATGCCTAGGAAAATAAAGTCTCCTGTCACCTACGTGTCAGAAGAAAGTGATGGAAAGGCTATTTCCTACCTTGTTTTCTCATAGCTGGTCAAGAAACAGTGGTAAGAAAATGAGTAAATGCTCACTCTTGTACCTTGTTGTTTATCATTTTGCCCATCGCAGAGTACAATTTGAAGGTAAGGTAGAACATTTATTTAAATAGCCCATCAGAAATGCTCTTTATGCAAAGTCTGCATCAGTTAATGATACTTTGCCATTCTGAGAGCTGGTATTTTTCTATTGTATCAGAAACTGTAGACCTCCTGCAGGTGGATGAAATACTTTTTATTAGTCCCAAGGGCTTAGCTGTTCAATAAATTAAGAGCAGGAAATCCAAGACATGTTATCTCTTTTACCTGAATTAATTGGCAAATTGTTCTCTGTTGCATAACAGGTGCAAAACCCATCACATCCTGCGCCTTGCTCCTTCTGAGACAGCCATCCGAGGTGCTCTGATGCTTTCTGTGCAGTGGGTCTTTTGTATCAGATTTCAAAAGTGAAATCTTGCCCACTCTCTGTGAGCACGGAGATCTCTACTGCCTACTGCAACAGCTTTGGCAATGGGCTGATGATGTGCATGTGGACTGCAGAATATTCATAAATCCTAGGAATAACAGTGCCAGAAAGTAGAATATTGCTTCTTATTGTTGTCTTATATCTAAAAAGATAATATGGAAAACAACTCATTTTCTTTTAAAAGAATTGCTTGTCAAGGGTCAGTCCCCAGCCCATACCAAACCAACATGTTTTACTGTTGGTTTATCTGTTGGTTACTGTCATTTACCTTGAATGGCACTGGGGTTAGGAATTTAAATCTTAATAGGTGCATCTGATAATCAGAAACACACATGTGCTCCCCCAATCAGAAAAGAATGCCATAGTGAACTCCCTCATACAACCACAGTAATTCTCTGTTCGATACTTGCATGCAGTGGCATTCTGAACACTAAACTAGATGACATAGCTCTCACATGACAAATTTGGGAGTTTCTTCTCGAGTCAGATAAGTCCAGGGACCATAGAATCAGGCTCACTGTCCTTCCGGCACTCACAAACAGAGCAGGCGGGAGGTTTGCACTGCATGAGAAATGCATGCAAAGCTCTCCCAGGTGAGATTTTGGATTTCTCCTAGGATGAAGTCCTTTTTTAACAACAACAACAACAATTTTTTTAAAAAAATTGTTTGTATGTCCGGAAAGCTTGTATGCAATTTTCTGCTACGCACGGCTCCTTTCTTTGGATTCAAGCAGACCCAAAGGCAGAAATCCGAGCTCAATTGTGAGATGGCAGCAGGGGAGCGGTGGGTGGCCCTGCTCTTCGCTGTGCCCCGGCGGTGAGCACCAGCCTCCCCTGCTGCTCCGATTCGCTTTCCCTCTGCGTCCCGCCGTGCCTGCTAAGTAAGGCAGCTGCCACAATCAAAGTCAGAACCTCAGGACACAAAACCATCTCAGGGAACAACCTTTCTGCAGTAGACAGGCTGATTGAGGATGGCAGTGCATACAGCATAGTAGCAGCCCTGACCTCTGCATGACTTATCAAAACACCAGCCAAAAATCACCTTCTTGTCTCAATTTTGTGTGAAAACAATGACTAACTAGCATGTTTTAGCTAAAAGGGATAAAGGAGACAGTCTTGGCTTGTGTTGAGGATGCTCTCCACAGGAGACTGTGTCAGGCAACAACAGGGTAGGAAAACACCCTAATCCTGAGGCGAAGGGGCTGCAGTGGGAACATTAAATTTTCACAGCTGTGAACCAAATCTGTGGGCTATACAGTCTAGGGTTGGGCCTTCAACAGTGAGCAAGTTCATCTCCATCAAAGAAAGGTACATGAAATATTGTAACAGGCAGAGATGGGATAAGAAAACCCCATATAAAATGCCTCATCCTAATTCTTCATTTGGGACATCTGGACTGAGAATTGTGGTCTGGTCTTTCCAAATAGTGTGTTTGTGGATTCACAATTGTGTAAGGACAGCTGAGGAAGGTGGAAAGAGCATTAGTTATTATAAATTATTATATATAGTATATACATCTCAGATGAAAAGAATATTACTATGGTCACAGAGTCAAGAACAGGCTATGCTCAAGACTGCCTTCGAGTGAGGTCAGATCTTATCTTAAAAACAGCGGTTCTCAGTGCTACCTTTGTAATGGGGTTGAAATAGCCCTACCTCAACTTGCAGCAACACACTTTCAGCCCCACTCTCTCACTCCTTGAGACACTGTGCTCTGGTGTGAAAACCAGTTCAAAGTCCCACATGGGGCTCTGTGAGGGAAAAACCATCACCTACGTGATGCTCATAATTTAGGGTAGACTGAAATTAAATTTCACTTTGCATGATCCATTGCTGTGACTCTTTTCGGCATTAGCAGCTGCAAAGGCTGCTGAATTTGAGGAACAGAGTTTATGCCACGCAACCTGTACCTTACAGCACTTTCATAAAGACCATTTTCACCTTTAGGACTGAAAACTTTCACAGGGTTAGATCCATTACAGCTCCTCCACAGGTTTCCTTAACAATCCCTTTCAAAAAGTCATTTTGAAAGGCAAACTGAAGATCTAACTCTGGCACTGGAAGACAGCTAGACACAGAAACTGCTGGACCATTATACTAATTGCAACTTAAATGTTTTAAAGAACAGCCAGATAAGTTTACCTCAGCTTTGCAAAGGTGTATTATTTAACAAACACATGGAGTACAGTCTTCTTTCCTATCTAGATAATGTAAAGGAGAAAACTTTTTACTTGACTTTTACTGACTGTTGGCTTTGGGGTTTTGAATGTTGGCTTTTTTGTTTAATTTAGATCTTGTTTATTGAAACCTTCAGAGGTAATCTGGATGATTTACACTGCCATGTTGTTGTGACTTACAACTCATATTGAATCATGTCAGATACCATCTGAGGCATAAGTGTACAGCAGCAAAATCAATACTATCTAATGTAGAAATAATATATAAACTTATAAAATGCATACTGTAACTTAAAAAAAATTGCAAATCCTAACATAGTACAGATAAGGTGCATTTGGAAACTAGGCCTCTAGTCAGAAAAACATGAGAGGTTATTCAGTTTATCTTGATTATCTCATGAGTGTTTTTGACAGAATATATTATCAGTATCTTCTTAAATGTGAACCCTTGCTACTTATAACAACTTACATGAAATATCCAAACCAGTCACTCTAAATAGCCTATAATAGTCCTAAGAATCTATAAAGTCTGTCCATCACCATTTTACAGATTGAAAACTGGCTACATGTAGGTTTCAAAATCTTAAGCGATTAAAAACCATTCAAAACCAGGCATGTTTCTACTGGAAGTCTGTATCAATCTGTCTTTCTCTTAAAGAATTTTATTCCTGACAATAGGTGGGAAGTAAAATTATTTTCTGATAAAGATTGCAGCTTATGGCAGAAATTGAGGGAGTTACAAATAATGAAGAGAGATGATCATGGATAGAACAATTTGGACCATTTAGTACACCAGCTGCCATAATCAATATGCAATTATTTCTTCTAGGAACACAGAATTATTGATGCTTTAACAGCCTTTCACTGTTTTAAATTCTTTGCCTTGATTTGAAACTAATCTGAAATGGACAATATAATGGTACCTTCTGTAATTCATCTCAGTGTTTAAAGTTACCCTCAGTGTTTAAAAATCCATGATTTTATTTCAAAAAAGTGCTTGTTACCTACAAAATTGTGATGACAATTTGGTTCTAAAAACTGTCACCACAGAAATGTGGGAAGTACTCTGTGGGAGTAGAGGAGATTTGGTTCTGCTCCTGCTAACAGATGAGATTACAAGGCTGTCTCATAATTAACAGGAATAGAATGGTGGAAATGCAGATCCAGCTAACCAGTAGCACTGGGACACAAGTGTGGTAACAAAGACAGACAAGAAGTTTAAAATCAGGATGGCACACAGCTTCCCTCCTCCTTCTTTATTTCTTTTATTTTATCTGATTTTTTTTCAAAATAAATATGTTTTTTCAAATGTGTTTACAATCAACCAGAAGAGAAGGGGAGGAGCAGCTGGAAAGACAGCAAACTGCAAAGCAGGAAAGCAGAGCTCAGTGTCTGTGTCTGTGTGCCACTCACATAACCAGGCACAGAACCCTTCCATATGTAATCCTGTTTGTGTCACTGTTTGCTATAATCCCTAACTGGATTAAAAAGAAAAAGAAGACAAATGCAAATCCTCCAAGGGCTATCTTTGGAACATCCTCAGAGATTAATGGCATGCTCACGAATAGGAAACTGTTTATAAAACTCATTTGTGTCATGCCTCTGGATTAGGAGGCTGAGGAATTCAAAATAGTCTGGCCAGAGTAATGGAGAAAAACTCCAGGAAAAGCTTTCCAGGTTATTCTCAGATTATGTTGCTATTCTCTTTTTGTGTCTGTCTCTTTTTTACCTGAAAGAAAAATAATTTTCTAGGTTTTGTTTATATTTTTTGTAATTTTGCAACTGTTTGAGATTAATGAAGTGTGTATTTGTGAAGTGTGTGAAGTCTGGCAATGTGATTGTTACCTCTGGCTCCAAGGGAAGAAATAGACTGACAGAAAGCTCCTGGTATGTCTGAAACAGGGAAAAAATCTGTAAAACAAAGAATGTTGGACGCATTCTGTTCATCCATTGGAAGTATTCTGGAAATTATGTCATTTCTTCCAAGACTAGTATTTGAAATCATCCAAGAATAGTATTTTGAGCCTCAAATTCACAAACCTCTCAAATAATGTCCATTCAAAATCAAGGTAGTTGCTTTTAAAAAAGTTATTTTAAAAAGAAGTATAGCCAAATAAAACTCATGAAATTGCTTAGGTTAACATTCTTTTCCATCTTGTTGCTGAATATTTAGGTTACATTTTACAGTTCCTTACATATTATGAGGATTAGTAGTTTAATTTTTCCAAATGGTAACCTCAGCATCCAGTTAATCCACAGATTAAGGATCTGGTGCCTTGTGACTCTTGCCAGGCCTACTGGAACTGATACAGTCTTGAGAGAAGCTGGTCTTAGGTAAACCATCATGTCTTCAGTGCCTGCACAGAAACGTGTGTGCTCTAGCTACTGAACAAGACAGATTCCCTGTCCATCTCATTTGTACAAAGTGACATCTATCATTGCTGGCTGACACTTCCATTTGTGCACTGTGACCCCTTCAGAGGCAGAAGAAAAAACACACTTGTTCAACACTGAGTCTTCTTTTATCACCTGGTATGAAAAGACCTCTCTTTGCTGAATTAAAAAAACTGGTTAAATAGCAGGACCTGGAATGCAATGAACTGAAGAGACTGAATGCTAGATGCTAATTAGATGCACATATCAAACATCAATTTAACTGCTTCAATTATCAATACACTGATGCAGCTTATACTTCACTAGTTCACAGTCCTATTTATATACCAAAGCATACTTGTGTTTAGTAGTGTCAATAGTGGTATTTGTTTAATAGGTATTTTACTTAAGGTCAGACTGCTGATCACGTAAACCTTCAAGGGCTGTGAAGAACTACAGCTGTAAAGAAATACACATAGCATCTCATAAGACAGGCACTGCTGCCCCAGGATACAAGTGAGATCCTCTGTACAACTGATTGAAAAAGATGTTGCAAAAAACTATAAAGTACCAAACCTGAAATCTCTAAGCAGTTAGTTTGGGAACTGCTGTATTAACAAGATGACTAACAAGATGACCCACATGACCAAAATTACCACGTGTCAGGTGTTGTTTATTGCTTAGTTTTTTTTAATCCCACAATTTTCAAGACAATTTCATGATTGAGGGATATGTTGTGCACACTTGGAAATGGCAGTACCACAACCCCAGATCTTTACCTGCACATTTTCAAGATTGGCACTTTCCATTACCCCCAGGTATGCAGAAAGCAGCAATCCTCAGATGTCCCAATACCTTCTTACTGGTTGACATCACTGCACGTAAGCAAAATCCTTTAATGTTATTTTAGTGATCAGTGTGTTCCAAGAAAAGGATAAGGGTACTCTCTAAGTAACTGTTGACACCAGGACACATTTTGCTGCATAGTTCTCTGCAGTTTTCACTTGGTCCCTGAGCTTCTCTAGTGCAAATTTTTGGAACTGTAGGTTTTATATCTCAAATTTTGCAATACATCTTCTCCCAATATTTTGTTTGAAAAAATTTTGTTTTAAAAATTGAATTTAAGACATGAGCTCAAATTGTGTCTAACTTAGAACTTTTCTGAAAAACAATATCTGCAAAACCCTAAAACTTTGCTACCTCAAACCCTGCAAAATAGAAACAGCTGTGAAATTTCAGCACAATGCCTTACACATTTTACTTTTTTAATGTTTTTTTTTCATACTGGATAAAGAATCAATACGCATGAGTTAGACTATCACCATTCAAAGGTAATGCTTCTGTGCTAGATGTGCAGCTCCTGGGTCTAATGACAGGGACTGACAGAGGCACATTTTAGTGAAGAATTATCAGCTTCCTAAACCACTCCTACTTTCTGGCAATTCCTGCTTTTTTATTACTATAACTCTCACCTGTGCTTATGGGCTTGTTGAGACTGTGGAGACAGTTTTGGAGTGGGAAATTTCAAAATTCTTTTGATTGCAGATTTAATTGGATTCATTAATTACCACTGAGCTTTTAAATTATTTTCCTTTTTGCCAAATGTTCTGTATTACATGTGCTGTTAAAAAAAATGTCTGAAAAGCACATTCTGTAAATTTGAAGGAATACAAACATTTCTCCTTCAGGAACTAAGTTAAGTCATGAGATATGAAAAAGCTGTTGAATACACAGCTTTTCATCTGCAATGATCTGGGTTGATGTTAAAGGATTTGTATCCTATTAACAATCTCCTGAGCTAACCAGCCCCTTAAATGTGATTACAAGGATTGCGCATCTAAGACCTTCAAAAGGGGTTACGGAGCTCTTTTGATCAACTAAAGAAAATATCTGACAAAGCTCAGGGTTGCTTTAGAGAAAACTATGCATTCAATAAATAACTTATGCTTTTGGACAGCCTTGAAGATTCATTATGGTAGATGGTATTTATGATCAAAAGAATACTGAGGTAGATGTAGACAAACTCTGTGGTGGTTTTCCTAGAGGATATTTACTCAAGTGTTGCAGGAAGTACTGCTTCTCTGTAATAAACACCAAAGGGGAGGAGTTCCTTATAGTTGCTACAGGCTGTTCTCTGTTAAGCAGCCAGAGAAATCAAAAAGCACTTCCCCAGAAAGGTAAGTTCTTTGATTCTTATAATGGTGGTCTTCTGCTAGTTAAGCATGCTTGTTTATTTTCTGAAGTTATCATTTATAGATATGCTGATCTTTTTGTGTGTCACTTGTTATTTGCATATGTACCTCGTTAGACATCAAAACATCTCCTCTTGAGTAGAATACTATTAAAAGATCAATTATAAAGAAAAAAATAGATGAAAAGCAGGAACATATGCCTTAGGTCCCACAAATTCTCTATGGCTGAGCTCTGCCTAGGATTTGGAGCCTAGCAGCCAAGGACCTCCTTTTGTAGGGAGGGTCCACGGTGTCCTGCCTGTCTGCATCCTGACTTTATTTGGATGTAGTATGATCTTTCACAATATAGAAAACATTTTATTAAGTAAATTATAGCCTTAATTTGGTGCCTTAATCACAAGAGCATCTTCCCCCCCCCCCCTTTTTTTTTTGTTATTAGAAGCTTTGAAGAATGTAGAAGTCTGAGTGTATCAGTTCTGGAGTAAAAGAGGTTTATTATACTTATGTATGTTTTAGGTTCATCATATTTCAATAATAAAGAGTAACATTCTCTAATGTGATCTAATGTTGAAGATGCTTTGAAAGGTTGTCTGTACATACTGCTTTCATATTTGTCACATAGTAATTTAAAAATTGTTTTTAGACTTGCACCCACAATACTTCTAATGAAGGTAAAAACTACATCAAAAGGCAAGGAGAAAGTCTGAAACTAATCTAATCACAATCTGTTAAAAAGATAGTGTAGTATAGATGCTGTCTTGTGGCATTAAGTGCAACTTAATCTCATGCCAGGTACAGCTGGAGATGATCACACTTCATTTATCTTTACATATCTATGTATATATATATATATGTATAAGTATGTATACGTGTATACAAATACATATATATGGATATTGTCAATAATTTTTTGGGAAAAGGAGGGGGGAAAGCCAAGGCACGTTGAGATGGGAAAAGAATACAAAGGAGTGAAAATGAAGGCAAAGGAGAAATGTGGCAAGGCTGCACGACACTGAATGTCACGTAATCATTTTCATGACTGTTTTCCAGCACAGTCAGTGTCCATTTGACACAAGATTGTCATTCCCTAAGGGATGAAATTCCCTGTTTGTTTGAACAGTCCCTAGCTCTATAGGCTTTGGACATTGGTTGTGACTTTTACTGGTTTAAACTAGACCACTTTCTGTAGCAACAAGCTGCTGTTATTTATATATTGTTCAGGATTACCTAAATGAAACAGATACAAGTTTTTTGGAGTTTCACAGACCAGTTCACCTGAATAATTAATTAGTGTGTTCAACACCCCAAGAGGATCAGCTGAGCCCTAGCATGAGGTTTTGACATTGAGGCCCCTTTGACAGACCAAGTGGTCATAGGGAATTTCAGGTCTTCAGAGCTAAGGGATGGTAACTTCAGGACACAGACAGTGAGTGTTAGATGAGGTGGGCAGCAGTGGTTTTAAGCCAGCACTGCTAGAAGTGGAAGGGGACATATCAACCAATCACTGATGTTACTGTCTGTTCTGGTTCCTATGATTGTATCTAAACACTTCTCAGCTCCTTGCTCCAGGTCTCAGATCCATGCAAAACTCTTCCTGGGAGAAGAGAGCTATGAGTACACATCACTCCTTTTTGTACCTGTGTTTCCATTGAGATGATGCTAGCCTTTTTCTGATGGTGCACTCTGGTTAAGCTTCTGCATGATGAGAGGATTAGATTGTCATGTTTCTGCATGTGACTTCCCATTCACCAGACACGCAGCCGAAAGGCAGTCAGATGCCAGGCACTCCCAAGCACAACCAAAAGCAATGAGAGCTTTGCTCAGGAAGGGAGTAGCTTTTGCAGAGTGTTGTTCCTGTAGTGATTTGAGACTAAAAGATATGGATATTTTTACAACTGAGGCCCTATTATGCTAGTGCTTCCAACTCTAATTAGTAAAATGGGATCATAAAACTAGGAAGCTCATTTTATGTTTTATAGGGTCTCAACCAGGGGAAGAGGAACAGTTATGAAGGGACAGAGCAGCCAGCAACAAAAGGAGTTAATAAAGTCTATATGGGATGTTAAACTATCCCTCATCAATTTCTACATGCATAATGCAGTGCACAGTCTAAAAATGTCAACAACTTTTATACAATAAAGTAGTAGCGCTTGGATGAAGGAAATCAAAGAGGTCTCTTGTCCTTATACCTCTCTGGCTTGTAGCTGTTTAACTTTGGGGTTTGAGAAATTTCTGTTGATGATTTTCCCACAGAGAACAATTTCATAAGGTTTCTTGTCTATGTGATTTCTTCGATGGCTGGGATGGGAAAAGCAGCCATACCTGTTACAGATATATTCACAGGGAAAGGCCATCCATGAACTACCTGGTGTCTAGTCTGCTTTTGTGAAAGACATAGATAGCTCTGAAACTGTTCCCCTTATGTCAGACCTCTCTAAAAACAAAACCCAGTTTCAAATATTATCAGAAAAATGGAAGGAGACAACACAACATCCAAAATCTCTGATGGAGGCACATGATCCCCAGTGCTGACTGAGTTTGGCTGCTTCTTTGCAGTGATCTTGCAGTGATCAGGGAGCTTGCAAAGAAAACCTAACCAGCATAATTAAAGCCTGGTTCATGTACCACATAGGAGCTCTACCGATAAAATTCATCCATTTCCCAACTTTTGAGTACTTTTTCTTGCAACTTCACCCTGCTATTATGTTACACTTAGGTTGTGCTGCTGCAGTGTAGTCACCTCTCTGCAACAGGTACTAAGATGAACTCGGGGCGTGCACCAGATGTGAATTATTTTTAGCGGGCCAGGTAGGTCCATTAGGTTTCCTCAGGGCAGCGCAGCCCCAGGGCCACGAGCCGCAGCTCTCCCGTGCCAGCCCAGCAGCCTCGCTGGGCGCTCGGTGGCCGCCCGGCGCCGTGTAATCCCCGCGGGGCGGTTCAGGGTGCGGGGGCTGTGACCCGGCTCCGGGGGCGGCCGGCCCGGGATCCCCAGTGCCGGGGCCGGCCCGGCTGCGCGCTCAGCAGCCGCCGCTGTCCCGCCGGGAGGGAG